>PPNW03000021.1:0-208760 GCA_003708315.3 Groenewaldozyma salmanticensis
TCATCCGTGGAGGCTCCATCTTCGGTACGATCAGGACCTACGCCTTTTTTACGCGTTCTCTCATCCTGGTCTTGCTGTTCAAGCCTTTTCCTAGCTCTGCTTTCGCGAGAAGACAAGGAAGACGCGTCGCTTTCGTCGTCGTCGTCCATTTTAAAAAAAAGCAACGACGTTCTCCTTTTTGATTTATATGCTCTCGATTAAGCTCTGTGCACCACCACCCACAATCGAAATCCAAAGCGCTTTACACAATTTGGTTACATCTCTTTGATTAAACACTTTTTGATAAAATCAGAGCATCCAATATGGCACCCAGCGACAAACGCAGAGCTGAAGCAGCTGTCCCGTAAGTGTTTGCATATACCGATTATAAAGTTTCTTGGGAGGTTAATTCAGGATGAATTGCAACTAACAATTCAGATATCGACATGTGCCTATCAAAATTACTACTCCATCTGCCCTGTTCTCCAGCACCCTTCCACTAGCTGCAATGTTTTTGAGAAACAAGTAAGTCTGGAGCTGATTATTAGAGCCGGAAATATCTTGCTAATGTTGTAGGCTTATTGCATGGGCTGCCGTTTTCACTGCTGTGCAGGCTTTTCTTGATCAGAAGGATGCCCCCCCTGCCAGAGATTCCACCCCAGCATGGGTTTCTTTACTGACTGGATTTGTTGGTCTTATCACTTGTTATATGGATTTCGTTATGCCTAAACCTCTACCAAGGGCTCCAGCAGAGGCTATTCCTAGTTCTTGAGATATATTTGCAAATAGGCTAATTAGATCACATTGAAAGAAGTTCATCAATAATTATAAAACACAGTACATATATATATATCCTTTAAAACTCCTCTTCGTACGGGCAATCCAGTGTGGAATGACCCTCCCGCTCACAAAGACCACACCAGAGATCCCTACCGGCGGCAGGGTCAAATGCAGGCTCTTGGTGCTTTGTGTCCTTCTGATGCGGTGGGTCCAACTCGGTAGGATGCTCAGGCGAAGCATATTCATGATTTGGAACCGATTCTGGCTCGGAGCTGGTATCCTTTGCGGCACTGACCACGGGGCTTAATGATATCTGGGGATCTTCATTTTCCCTGTTATCATATCGAGTCGATGCAGAAGAAGACGAGCCATCCTCCCTTGAAGTGTCATGAGCTGAAACACTTGCAGCCTTATTCAGGGCCAGTGTACTTATCTCCGATCCCAGTCTAGTAGCCTCTGCCAAATGAGCCTTTTCAAGTTGTAGTCTAAGCACTTCGTTGGCATGCCTCTCATTAGCAAGTTCTCTTTCTAACGAATCCACGAGGGTAGTATTTTGTTGCTGCTGGTGCTGACCATTCGCAAGATCCTTGTAGTACTCTACAGTATCAAGAGCATTCCGCAGTTCTTGCTCCTTTTCTAGTAGCCTGTTTTCAATTTCTGCCAGTCGAGAAAGCTTGCTCTGAGTTGATACATCGGATTCATTGCTAGCTTGTCTTTCTTCTTCCATATCTTGCACGATCCGTTGCATTTCTGACAATTCTTCTTGTATCCTGGCAGCATTTTCACCGCTTTCACGATATGCTTGTAACTCGACCTGGGCCAATCTGTAAGCTTCGGCAAGCTCTTGTTCGCGAACTACATATTTGCGAAGCTCTGAATCATGCATGGCTAAAGCTTCGTCCTGATCTTGCTGGAATTCATCAATAGTTTGACGGAACTCCTTACGTTTTTCCTCGAGCTCTCGTTTCATATCTTCGATTTTGATGTCCTTCAGCTCAATGGTATGCAGCAGCTCCTGAATTCTCTCATTGCTCCTTGCAAGCTCGCCTTGATCTTGACTACGCACTTGTAGTTCGGCAATAGTATGAGACTGCTCCTCAATCCTATAAGCCTGGTCTTGGCATAACCGTTTCAATTCAGAAACTTCGTCTAATGCAGCAGTAAGCTGATTGTTCATATGAGTACTACTGTTGTTATTATTATTGTTGCTGAAATTATTGCTGTGGTTTGTCCCACTTCTTGGGTATCCAGGATTTCCAACCGTGTCAGGTGAACCAGGTATCAAGCTCACTCTTTTTGGAGAAAATGCGCTAGACAACCGCATTGCTCTAGCTGGCGTAGGAGAAAATCCGCCTTTGTCTGGGGTAGCTAGTCCTGCAGGCTTCAACCTAGGCTGCGCCGTGGTCGATAGCCTGGGTGTCTTGAATGGACTCATGGGACCACTCCCGCCATTGTTGGCAATGCTGTTCGCAGCCACTAGTTTGGCGTATGTGACAAAAAGCCCGCTGTTGGGTCTCTGTACTTTGAAATAATTCCGACCGTTGAAATCACCATTATTTTTGCCATCGCGTTCAAACCCGTCAATAAGTTCAACTCCTGCAAAGTCGCCCTGTTTGGATTCTATAGGACCAACGTATTTCAAAACTCCTCTTTTACCGCCGGGTATGGTGACAATATCGCCAATATCGATTTGGGGCTCAGGCAGGCTCAAACCGGCGTGGGAAACCCTAGAAGACCTCATTTTAAGGCCAGTTGGGTTTGAGTATCAATAAGAATCACAAGGAGCAGGACTAGTGAAAGATCCCAGCTCGGGTACCGAAACTCTGTGTGTTTTTTTCTACTTGTATACTGAGTCACTTTTAAGTAGTAAAACGACCCCCTGGCGCCAGGTTTAAAATTAAATGGTTGAATTTAAGTTCAATATTAATAGCGAGTACTACTCAAACTTGAAACTGGTGCCTGTGTGGTGTTTTTGTTTACATGTGAGAAAACAAGAATCGAAACCGTTAGATTTATCTAACCACTGAAAAATTCAACATCGCGTTCCTGCATCGAAAAGATATCTCTAGCTTGAACCGTCAGATTTATTCTAGCTCTAGAATGCAGCGGACCATGTATCGACAACACATGAAAGCTCTATGAGTCAATTGCTCCTGCTGTCTTTAGTGAATGTACCTGGAAGGTAGATACTACGGTCAAAAAGGCGGGAAAAAGAGGTGTCTCGGAGTTTACTGAGATATACATCAGATCTGAAAACAATACAGCAGCATTCCCTTATTTCAGACGTAACTGAGAGCAAGGCTTCATCTACGGATAAGTGCTATTGTTAAAAAAAAATAGTTAATTCTGTTTCGGCAATTAATGCTTGCACTGTTGACCGGTTTCAAAATTTCGATACCGATAAAAAGCTGAAATTTTGTGTTTTGTACGCCGAATTTTGATATAATAATTAACACATACACAATTCCAAGATGTCGCTTCTCCTCGACCAAGCGTTAGTGGAAGACGTAAGTTAACATATTCGAATTCTGGCATACATGAGATTAATGCGTGAAGGTTGCCAGGTACTGTCCTAGCCAGTTTCTAGATTATCACAAATGCTTGAGCAAAGGCGACGCATCAAAATGTGTTTCCCAGCAGCAAACACTTGCAGAGTGCGTCAAAAGCACGGTACCATCATTTATGAAAATTCTCAAGGAATGCTCTGGGCAAATGACTGCTTATGAGAACTGCATCAAACAAAACCTGGATACAAGGTCAAAATGTTTCGATTTGCTCCAAGACATGAGGAAGTGTTCTGCCAAATGCATCAACGTTGAGTAGACAGCAATCAACTGGACAATTTGTAAATATCAACCTCCTTCTTAACATTAGAAACACTCAAAATCTAGAAAAAATCAAAAAGCAAAACAAGCTCACAAGCGTTTTGTACTTATCTTTTGAATGGAAAAAAAAAGGAAAATGGGACCCTTTTCACTTATCGGGCATCTGAGTACTCCATAAACATTTCAGCTGCTCCAAAAGAAGAATGTAATCAAGTCTCCACTTGAAAAAAATCTTTCCAAAGATGTGAAGACATGTTCCGGACATGAACGAATCATTGATACCAGAATTACCTGCAATGTATCCCGGACAGTCTAGTCACCAGCAGAGAAATAAAAATAACCGATGTATGATAATCTCCTAGGCACACTACACATCTTTCACGTTTTCGTGCGGTAGCTTTAGTGTCATGTAATTTCTGCAACGCATCAAGCTGGACTTTTGATTTCTCGTTTGATTCCTTCCGTAGTTAAAAAAAAAAACCACGGAAGAGGAGGAACAAAAACAAAACCGGTCGCTTCACCGAAAACAAAAACCTGCAAAAGCAGGGTAACATACCCCCTATACTGCGGCGAATTACTCGACCTAGAAGAACTCTAGGCTAGCTTGGCTCACCTTGTGAATACCACAGTCTTTCTTTCTACAAACAAATTCACGGACCAGCCAAAAATCTGAGCAAAAACCATCCACGCAGCAAGGTGTGACCTTAACCCAAGCAGAATAAACATCCAGCTTTCAGAAAAAAAAAACTGGAGAAGAAGAACACCAATTCATCTCAACACAGACGGCTTAGAAAATGCCACTTGAGCCAAGTTCTAATAATTACTACAATGTAACGTCTTGCCAAACTGAATCAGGAAGCAGAAAGCCTATATTCCTCTTTCCGCTCCAAGGTAGTCGTGTAAAACAAGTTTCTTCAAACTATACAACTCTGCAATGAATGGCCCCACCCAAACCCGACCAGACACTTTGCTGACACAGGCTAAGCCTGTGGGCTTAGGGTGAGCAGACTCAAGAGTCTAGCTCTCCCGCCAAAAAGAACTCCTGTGGCATACTCAGAGACTTATAGGAGACTTCCGGGCACACTATCACCCCGGCTTTTAAGGACCATTGGGGCTGGCGTGCACCCGAAAAGGATGCCAGAATTAGTGTATTAGCTTGCACGAAAGTTAGAAAGGATTCTCCCGAAGGAGACACATGTACAGGGTTACTCATACATCTTGCAATTATGGAGGCACGACGCACAATTCAAAGCAAAAGAGGGCAAAGAGAAGAAAGGAGAAAAAAAAAAGAGAAGAAGTCTCGAGTATACTGATTTAAATCTCGCGTTGGAGGCGCGACGCGAGTGGCTTATCTAATGGGTAGTGAGATCTCGAGCGAACATGACAGCTCCTATGGCTCAGACCATTATAGCTCTAAAAGTGAAGAAGCCAGTTTCGAGGCGGTGAGCTTTTATATGAGTAGTGTGCAGTACGTATGGTTGAATCCTCTATCTAGAGTGTATAAATATATGGTTTAAGTCTATGCAAACCTGCTTTTAGAGCTAGAACATAGGTTCGAGCTGCAGGTCCTAGCTGAGATTCCCCGCTCAAGCTTTTGGTTATGACTGCTAGTGCTGTGCTGGTTGTCTCTCAAACTTTCACAAAAGATTTGCTCGTATGACTTGCTTCGTCCGACTGTTTTTTTGCTCGGGTTAAGAGACGGCACGGGAATTGCAGCTGCCTCTGCATCAAGCCCAGCCTTATGCCTGAGTCTGCGCCTGAAGTTTGCATCAGAAGTACACTGACGCAGGGTTCTCCTTCAATGAGCAGGGGTGTATCTATAAACCCCGTGAAAACCCTGGCTAGACCTAACATTCGGAAGTGTCGAGATGCTTTCGTCTCAATTTAGTTCTCAGAATCATCAGGAACAAACAAGAAATTCGGAATAGACTTGATAATGTGGTAAGTAACATTGCAGTTTCTGCATATCATTTTCCCCTCGACTAGTCGGGTTTCAATTAGCAGTGTATGTAAATCCGTTAAAAGCTGAGCGTTTTCAGGGTCCAGTGGGTCTTCAACTAGGGGTCTTGCAGAAGGTAATGAATTATTTCCGAGCTAAAATTGTTAGGTCAATTCACTACTCAAGAGTATCTTGCTTTCTCTCTACTTACTTCTTGTGCAACTTTGACTAAAGCAGCCCAATCAAGTCGTGGAAGGATGTTGGCTACAAAAGTTGGGTCAAAGTCTTCTTCCTGCTGAACAAGCTCAACTTCTTGGTAGCTCAGTGGAAAAGCATCAGACGTCTTAGAACATTTCACGTCAGGACATTGAACAAAGTTTGTCGTCAAGAACTTCATGGCTGCTCGGCTCTGTTAGATTGTTGGTAATTATAGATATAAATCAATTGTGTGCTGAAAAATTTCAACTCTCGATAAAATGCTTTTGAAATTTTTTTATCTTTGAAATTTTTTTTTTCCCACAAACATATTTCACCCAACAACAAACTAAAAGGTAATTATAACGCTTGCTCCAATGATGTAAACTATTTATATGGCGAGTTTATCAATGAATTATGCCAAACCTCTAAGAAGCCCTGAGGAGCTAAAAAATATCTTTTGCTTTGCTGCTTTCGACATTGTTGCTAACATTTAGGTCTACAGTAAGTAGAGTAAAGCATTGATGCCTCAAATTTTTCTCTACATGATTAGAACCATACATTATCTCAATCAATCTGTCAATCCACTGACCTTCGGGATATGACGAACTTGTGTTTATGATATTTTTTGGAAAATTAAGAAGCTATCTTATTTTATTTGCCCGCTCATTCATTGTGTTCTAACTTCTATAGCCTAATTTGATTTAGCTTCTTCCTCGGCTGATATTTCGTGACCGTTGACGTGCTTCTCTACATCTGTAACAATCTTTCTTAGTTTTTCTTCTTGGGCCCGTGGACCTATAATGCTCACAGTGTTGACCTTTTTGATATAATGAGGGTAGCTGCCAATTTTGACACCAAGAGGTCCTACTTTGTCTTGTAGCCTCGACAGATAAGGAGCCATTGAAGACTCTGGAGCAGTAGTGCTCACGTAGAACCGGATATTGTTTTCACCAACATGTTTCAACAGCTCCGGTTTCAGTCCATTCAACAGTTTTTCGAACAGATGTGGGATTCCTGGCAGAATGTGTACTTTTCTATCGATTGCCACTATCGGAACCCATAAATCTTGGGAAACGTAGATGTAATCTACTTCATTGCCAGCAGGCAACGTAGCCATTCGTAGCTGAGCTACCTTTGCCTCTTCAGTGGTTAACTTGGCCTTTGAAAGCCTTCGCATGCGGTCAACTGTGTCCTGATGTAGCTCTAGCGGCAGCTTGTAAGCTTGAGCAATTGCCTCGTACGTGATATCATCATGAGTAGGGCCAATTCCTCCGGACGTCACAATGAAATCGTATCTTTGAGACAATCGTTGAATAGCTTCAACAATGTCCTTAGTCTCGTCTGGAACCACAGCAATATGCCTCACATCAATTCCGAGATCAAAGCAGTATTTGGCAAAATAGTGTGAGTTTGTGTCCCGAATTTTACCATTCAGAACCTCGTCACCAATAATCAGACATGCTCCTGTTCTATAAAGCATACTAGTAGAATGAATATCTCTTAAGGAATTTATCAGTACCGGCCTCAGAAATAGTGGTTGTGAAAACTTAAAAATTGCAGGTTTGCACTTGAACATGCTATTGAATATAAAAATATCGAGGAGCGTTCATACCGTCCTCCGGCAATTTCAAGGTTATGTGAGTAGCGTTTTACGCAGCTATCGCTCACGCTTATCCGATGCTCGAGATCGATCTAAAGTAGATCGCAGTATATATAATTTTCAGCTCGCCGTGACTGAGTGCTACAGCTGTAAACTATAATGGATGAAGCAGATGAGGTTAATGATGTCTATGACGAGCAGCAAGACTGGAGATTTGTTAATAATGTAGGCAAAAATTCATCTCTACCCAAACGTGGAGAAAAGGACTTTGAGCCTGATGGGACTAACATTCAGCGGAACATCTTACAGGAGAGTAGAGATGCAATGTACGCTGCGTTGGAAGTTGAAAGAAAGCACTCCGGTAAGAATCACGTAGCTGCCGTATGGATTTCCAAGGCCGGAATGGCCAAGATAGATCACCCTAAAGGTTCTTACTTCTTGACTATAGGAAAAGCGGATTCAGCTGGTGCAATGTGGCTATTCCCGGAGGAAGTGATTTACCTGGTCGAAAGAGGCTCAATGGAATGCTTCTGGGAAGATGAAACACCAATGAGTCTACAAGCGGTGTATTCAGTTTGTATTACATCTGCAGACTCTTTACAAAGGTCTCTGGTGTATTCTTATTTGAAAAAAGTTGGATTTTCCGTTCAACGCTTTCAAGCTGAAACAATTGAGCAGGTCTCAAAGCCCACCTTTTCCTTTCTAGGGCTTCAAATTGTCAAAAAGTTTTGGAATTCAGTGGAAAACAGGAGTCTAAGGACTGGTCTCTGCACCTGTGACCGACTATATCGTTCTTACGCATCAATCTACAGAGATCTTGAGTTTATACCATACTATCAGCCTGAAGATAAGTTACCATCATCTGAATCTGAATTCAACATTGATTTCTTAATCTGGAAGCCGAATAACACCAATTTCAAGAAATCCAATCCTGGTCCTCCAGACTTTCATGTTTCCGTCATACCAGCAAACTCAACACAAATGCCCACGCTAGATCAACTTGAGAGTTTGTTTAAACTTTTACCTTCGAATTCCTCACGCTATGATTCGCTTAGGCCTTTACAAAAGCTCAAAGAGGGAAGGAAAAGCATTATATTTGCAATCGTGGACTCGGGGGTAATAAATTTTACCAAAATTGCTGATGTTAGATTCTCCGACCAGAAAATGTATCTAGCTGCTCCAGGCAGTAACAAGAGAACAGTCAAATCCTAAAACGCAAACCCAAACTTGCTGCATGGAAGAAAGAAAAAAAAGGGCGTAGAATGGAATAGCTACTGGAAACTATATCTTGGCTCATATCCTTGGGAGTTAGACGTTTGTGGAGGCTTAGGCGGCGGCTTGGGATAGCCTGAAAAGCTGGCAAACCCAGAGGGAGGGTTAGCATTAGGTGCTTGTTGCCCATACCCTGGTTGACTTTGCATCTGAGGCTGGGGCCTAGTCTGATTGTCCCTGTAAAACGAAGGGTCGTAAGCTGAAGGCACACTATACGGTCCCGAATTGAACTGAGGTTGCTGGGGAGGCGGCGTGAAAGCTGAAGGCGAAGGGGCTTTTGGTGGTAACTTTGGAGGAGGTGCTCCTTGATTATCAAAATGTCCCAAATCTCCCCACGGTGTGCTATAAGAAGTTTGTGGTGGTGGCTGAACTTGAGGAGAGTATGATGGTTGCACCTGGTTGTTGGAGAGAGAGAAGTCAGAGAGCTGTTGTCGGAGCTGGTCTTGTGAAGACTGGTAGCTAGTAGAAGATATTGAATTCGCCAGGTCTTTTCGCTCTTCTTGTCTATTTTGAAGGAGCTGCTTAGTGTTGCTCAGAATAGATCTTGCTTGATTACCCAGGGAGGTGTAATAATCTTTGCCCTTTACAATACCCTCAAAATACTCATTGAAGCTGTTGTAAGCTTTTCTATGCTTGTCCAGCAAAGCGGCTCGCTTAGTTTTCACCCCTTCCCTTGAGTTGGTCTTTTGCTTTACGCTAGGGTCAGAAAGCACAGATTTCCACAACTGTGTTAATTCCTTCAGCTGAGCTCGCTGATGCTGACACGTTGCTTCCAATCTAGTTTCGTAAGGCTCAAACTTTTCTAACTCGTTTTTGAAAAGGGTTTCCTCGATATTCGGCACACGCTTGTTGAGAACCAGAACAGAAGAGATATCATCGTTGTGGACTTTATCTTTAAACTCAGCAAAGATTGCTTTTCTCTCTTTGGAGAGTTTGGTAAGTTTGCTCAAAGCATTTTCCGTCTTGGAAATCTGACCTTTCAAATTGACTTCGCTCGAAGTATCCAGATCCAGCAAGGAAACCCCTTGTGACTGGCTTACTGAGTCATTCGTGATTTGGTAAGCCGCACTCAATTCAGCGCTATTGGGACCTTTTCTCAATAAATCAATTTCTGGCTTGGCACTTTCGTAAACCTGCATCAAAGTGTTATCAGAGGAGGTGCCAGCATTCAATGAACTCTTGTAGCGTTGAATGTCATCCTTGATGCCACTATCCAAAGTGGAAGGCGAAGACTGATTCCACCGGCTACCGTATCTAGCCTTCGAGTCTTGCCATTCTGTTTCCTCTTGTTGGATAGTTCTTTCAGCTTCTTTTAGACAGTCATATATGCTTTGGCGAAATTTATTCAACTCTTCAAATGCTTGACGAGGATCTTGTTTTACCGAGAGTTCTCGCGCCCACTCATTGACAATAGTGGGTACCTCACTCTCATCTTGCTGACTACCGTACTCGTTCTTCAGTAATCTCAGAGATCCTGGTAGATCCAGAAATTCTAGAGCAGAAGAGAGCTCTTCTTCCGCAAGTTCAACTTTTTCTCCCTCGCTACGGAGAAGTTTCGCCTTCTCTTCAGAATACAAGCTACTCTTTTCATGAACTGACAGGGGCACGAGCTTCTCGAAAATTTCTTTGCCAATAAGTTTACTAATGTCCTTGCTGTTCTTGTATAGCTCATTCATGGGTGTGGGCTTAGCGGCTTCGAGGCCAGTGACCTCGGACAAAGTTGCAATTGGAGGTATGTTAGCATGATAGATAAAATCATTGTCCTTTTCCAAGGTTTCAAGTCTGTGCTTTATTGATTCGCTGTAGCTTTTTAGGGTGGGACCAAATGATGCATATGAAGCAGGGATAGCCATTTTTGAGGATTCCAGAGCAATGCTTACGGCAGACTGTAGGTTGGCAATAGATTCTCCGTACTTTCTAGACGCCTCTAAAGCTTGAGAATGGTAATCATGACAGACTGCCAAATAGTATTTGCTCTTGACAAGACAAAGCTGATTCCAGCTGCGATCTCCCCATGATTTGTTAGTAAACACTTGTTGTAATGCTTCGCCCGCCACTTTGTATAGGTTACTCGCTCCCTTTGCCAATTTGGCAATCATTGCAGGCTTTCCAGCAGAGTCACCTAGTAATCTTTCAACAAAAAGCTCTTGTGCTTGTGCAAGCATCAATTTGGAGAGAGCTTTCACTGTCTCCTGGCTTAGGTCTGAGCTAGGGGCATGCAAAAAGTTCTCCATCACAAATCCGTAAATGCCAGCGGCGGCCTGGAAACAAGCGTAGCCAACCTTAACGTCATCAGAGTCTGCACCTATGTAAGAATTGATAGAGGCCAAGTTGAACAAGAGGGAGGCCTTTTCGAATGCAAGAGAGTACTGAGTTGTGGGTTGCTGCGTCATTGCATCTGACCAAGTGAACGAAGCTCTACAGGCATGCTCACCCACCGGGATTCTTAAGTCCAAGAGCTCAAGCTGACCATAGTACTTGTACAGGATGTCCCTCCCTGTTGCATCTGGAGCAGAGCCCCTGACATCCTGGCGAAGCCTATGAAGAGTATTTATCTCTTCTGTGTACTCATCTGCGTTCCCATATATGCTGGAGATGTAAAGACGCAACGGCCCTACCCAATCTGTCTCTAGAGTCTTTTTGACCGGAATTGATATCAATGGAGTGTTTGTCATGTCGAGGTCACTGAAACTACTCAGACTAACAAGCAAATCAAGTGCCGCCTAGAAGCTTGTATATATTGAAGAGGGGATAGCCGGTTCACGTCATTATCATCATGATCGATAACACTATATAGCTATAGTGACAGTCGACGAGCTGGTAGCTTGTGGATCGATTTCGCTTACGTAGTACCACGCACCAGGCTTCGGTCATGGGTTATATAAAAGCCAAAGTGAATCCATAGATAGCTGGGGTTGCATGTATTTCTTGGAATCACCTGGACCGAACCAAGGGTTTATTTAAGCAGAAATTTTGACTCCTTCCACCTGTAATTACTGTATTTGAAACAGGAGGGTTTTTGTAAACTTAAGGTCAACTGCGGTGCGTCTTACTTGTGCGTATGGAGGCTATTGAAAAGGAGTTCAGCCGGCTGGCGGAATCGCCAGCTTACGAGCAATGCATAGATGAAGTAGACAGTCTTCTGGAAATTCTAGAACGAGCTCAAGAGAAGGTGAAATGTGAGCAATATGCTATTTGGTTTTGAATAAGTGTAACTTTGTCTAACTATGTAGCAAACGCAAGTTTGGGCACGAAGGATACTGTCCTTCTCAAGAAGCAGCTTGCTGAAATTGAAAAGAGAATGAAAGCCAAGGAAAAGGAAATTTACAACAACCTTTCTAAGCTGGGAAAGTCCATTGATAAGGTAAGTTGGAAATGGTATTATGCTCTCTTGAGCTGGCTTCTAACATGTTTTTTAGACTTTTAAACTAAACCGGTCGACCGAGAAAAATCCAAGGTTCTTCCCTAACTCTGCCCAGCCTTTGCTAAACAGAGCTATATTGATCCATTTAGCCAGAAGTGGTGAGTTTGATGTAGCTTCTCAGCTCATGGAAGAAGCACTGGTAGAGGTACCAGTACATTTACTGCAAGACTTTGCAAAAATGTACGAAATCTTGAAACAAATCCAGAATGGTGATTTAGGTCCGGCCATTGAATCGGCCAAAGAAAAAAGAGAGGAGCTGATGGCAAAGGGAAGTGATCTCGAGTTTTTCTTACACAGTATGCAGTTCATGAGGGTACTTAAGGAGGAGCAAGCTCCTGGCAAAGCACTAAAATATGCCAGGAGTAATTTGTCAATATATGGTGACCGGTATTTGGACCGAATATCACGTCTAATGGCTTCGGCGCTTTACATGCGTCAGAACGGTGGCTCGTCTTACAAGGATTTATATCAGATTCCATCTTATGAGCAAGTACATACAATGTTTGCCTCCGAGTTTTGCTCGTTATTAGGCCTCCCCCCACAGTCGCCACTGTATCTAGCGGTGACCGCTGGAAACATAGCGCTGCCTATTCTTGCCAAAATTGAATCAATGATGAAGAGCAGAGGTGCAGAGTGGACTACGGACCGAGAACTTCCTGTTGAAATTGACTTGCCTGATGCATTCCAATTTCACTCCATCTTTGTGTGTCCAGTTTCCAAGGAGCAAACGACGAAGGACAACCCACCGGTGGCTCTTCCCTGTGGCCATATTCTGGCTAATAATACTGTGCGAAGTCTCAGTAAGGAAAACCCGACGCGCATTTTTAAATGTCCTTACTGTCCAATGGACTGCATGCACAATCAAGCCAAACGGGTCTATTTCTAAGTGCTTGCAGTGAAGTAAGCGTATTTATCTATTTATACATGATTTTTTTTTAAATCCCTTTTGCCCCAATATTACTCAGATGTTGGGTTTTCCTCTTGATTCGTTATGTTCATACTAGAGATATGTTAGATTGATGGTAAAAATTCAGATTAGCCTAAAACTTACCGTCCAAATAATCTGCAGCCATTAGCAATTCCAAAGCATACTCTGGAGGTATATCAAACTGCGGCAAATCTGTTTTATCCTTATAATTGACGTTGTAGCTCAAGTACTCGCAGACTTTTTCCAGAAGTATGCCTTCAATCATTGGCAGTTGTACTCGCTTTTGCTTTGCTTCCAGAAAACTGTTCGAACCCAGCATTCCTCGCAAAGTTCCTGAAACTAGAGCAGCTTCTCGGCTTATGACAAACGAGAATCCATCAGAAGAGATCAGGGTGACATAGTTGAAGTCCGGGGCATCAAAGTCACTGGTATCCATTTGGGTTCTAAGAGAAGTGCTTACAGTGCGATCTTAGGTGCCATTTGCTCACGTACTTTATTTATATATATATTATTGAATTGAGCTGATAGATAATATTATATCCCAACTTCTGGGCAAACCATGTCTCGAAATCCCGCTCTTCTTTGGGAGAGACTGAAGGACTCCTTTTATAGGAACTTTGAAGGGTATCCCATGGCTTGGGATAAAAACATTAAAATTGAAGATTACATTGTTACCAGTGCACCATATGGCGGGTGCCTAGCATTGTACTTTAACCCGCATAGGATCATTGAGTACACGGAAATTGCCATAAAGCATACTTTTGTTGACATATACAGCGCTAGAGGAGTCTCTATCAAGACAATTACTTGGGGCCACCACCGTCTCGCTAGTGTTGGCTGGTCCGAGCTGGAACATCTGATTGTAGTATCACAAACCGGACTGGTGCGGTACTACTATGATTTCAGTAATTTCGCTGAGTTTAGCTTAGGAGCAATGGCTGAGGAGAAAGGTGTGGAGAATTGCAGGTTTTACGATACAGGGTTTGTTGCCAAACTGAAAAACAACCAGTTTATTGCTGTAACAGACTACAAAACGCTAAACCCAAGACTTTTAGCAGAGATAAATCTACCTAATTTCAATATCCAGGGATGGAGCATAATTCCAAGCTCTAGCGGATTTATCAAGGTTGTTGCTGGAGTTGACAAGACGGTGTTCTTAGTGGATTTCGATAGTGCCAGAGATTGCATGCTGGAAGAGGGTCCCTTTCTCAATGCTGCAGTGTCCCCTAATGGCGATTTCGTTGCTCTTTTTAATGACAAGGGCTGGCTTTGGGTGACGTCCTCTAACTTTGAAAAACGGCTGTCTTCTTATAATAGCAATTCACTGGAAACCAAACCAAGAAATTTGGTTTGGTGTGGAAATGACGCACCTGCTTTAGTATGGGAAGAGGAAATAACCTTGGTAGGGCCCTATGGAGGAAATTTGGCTCTGTACTTTGATGATACCGTCTATGCATTTCAGGAAATTGATGGGCTGAGGATTTTGACTAAGGAGAAGCACGATTTTTTCAGTAAAGTTCCAGAGAATGTGGTTGAAATTTTCAAGCTGGGCTCAGTGGCTCCGGCAGCCATCCTCCGAGACTGTGTCGACCAGCTTGATGCAAGGTCCCCCAAGGCAGAAGAAAATTTATTGATAATTGGCAAAAGTCAGCTACCCACTGCCGTCGACTCATGTATCAATGCCGCTGCTCTGGAGTTCGAACCTTACTGGCAGAAAAGGCTGATGAGAGCAGCATCATACGGTAAAGCGGCTATAGAGGTTTACAGCAGTGAGAACTTTCTGGCTACCAGTAAATACATTCGGGTTTTGAACATTTTACGGAACTTTGAGGTGAGCATACTCCTAAGCTACGAGCAGCTCTTAGAACTTGGCCCGGTGAAAGCCATTGAGAAACTATTACTGCGAAACATGCATGCCTTAGCGCTGGACATTGCCAAATACCTCAACTTCCCTCCTAGCATTATTTATCAACACTGGGCTTCTGCCAAAATCCGGCTCGCTTCTCCGGAAACAGATAATCTTACTTTGCTGAAAGAGATCAAAGCCAATCTGGATTCTGAAAAAGGTATGTCATATGAGGAAATTGCTCGCACTGCTTTTCAGGAAGGAAGAACCGACCTTGCAGTGGCTCTTCTTGATCGAGAAAGGATTCCAAAAAGGCAGGTTCCTCTACTTTTAGAGATGAAGAAGTATTCGCAAGCTTTGTCCAAAGCCGTTGATAGCAATGATACGAGCCTAGTGACTCTTGTCTTGATGAGATTGAAACAAGAGCTAACTCTGTCTCAGTTTTTCAAAATCATTAGCGATCAGCCAGTCGCCAGTAAGTGCTTCGAGATTCTTTGCAAAGCTAGAGACATCCAAGCTTTGAATGATTTCTATTACCAGGATGACAGACGACTGGAAGCAATTGATCTCAAATACACAGAAAGCTTGAAAGAATACGAAGTTGAAGCTCAAGTAGCAGCTTTGAAACAAGTTCAAGAATTGAACAACCAGATATCCAAAGGATCCTTCGAATCAAACGAAATATCACAGCATATCAAGTTATTGTTGGTTCAACAACAGTTCGAAAAAGATTATGCGCAAACATTTGTTGGGAAATCCGTTAGTGAAACTATCAGCGAGCTATTTCGTATTTCTCAAGATGGAAGAGCAGCAAAGGTAAAGGAAGAATTCAAGGTACCAGATAAAAGATTTTCCTGGCTCAAACTTCAACAGCTGGTATCGAGAAAGGACTGGGATTTGCTGTCACAGATAGCAGCCAACAAAAAAGCACCGCCAATCGGGTATTTTCCCTTTTACCGGGAAGTTTTGAGAGCTGGAAACAAAACTTTGGCATCACAATTTATCCAAAAATGTGCCGGGTTGAGCCATACAGACAGAGTCGCAATGTATGTTGAATGTGATAACATCAGAGCGGCCATCCAAGAGGCCGCGAAAGCTAAAGACACCCAAGCTTTGCTTGATCTCAAATCAAAGGCGACGACTCCTATTTTGCGCTCAGAGGTCGAGGCGGCACTTAATGCATAAGTCAACTTGGAATTTTAACGTCTCCGTGTTCCACGATAGTGTAGTTCTCACTGGATTCTCCAGCAAGCCAACCAGGAAGGTTCTCAGCGTTCGCAATTCCAGTCACAGCTAGATTATAGACACCAGCAAACACATCGCGACCTTCTAGTCGCATTACAATGTTGGTATTTATATCTGTGTCTTCAATAGTTTCTTTGAGCTTGAACTCAGACACACCAATGGGAAACTTTGACCGATATTCGTGCGGAGGATCCTCATAGTCATTTCTTCCAGTGAACTTTATGTTTGCAATGCGTTGCCTCTTTGCAAAAGCAGACTCATTTTCTGGTGCAGAATTTTGTCTCTTGTCTGGTCGAGTTGTGATCATATCAAGAGGTTTTTGATCCACAATATCGTCTGCATATATTGACCAAGCTCCAAGCGCTGAAGCGTGTCTAGATATTCCTTTGAGCGTCGCAAAGGTGTTAAGCGATTTGAAAGGCACGCTGTTGCTTTTCTTTATCGTAACCCTCCTATCAGGCGTTGACAAGCAACTGGATAACGCGGCAAACACAGACCTCAAGTAAATGTCATCCTTATGGCTGTGAAAGAAGTGAGGAGACGCTGCCGGGAATGCAACAAATATCGGTGACAAGGCAGTAATTTCAGATGTGCTGCTCTTCTGTATGCCTTGCTCAAATGGTTGCATTCTCACTAGTATCAGAGATAATCCAGGGTGCTGTGTAACGTAAACATGACCCAAGTACATTGGGTAGATAGCTTTTTGTAATGATTTAATGAATGACTTTGGGTCGACTGCTGGTACTATGTCTTCCCTGTTACATTTGAACGTAGAATACGTCCAGCTCATTCCTTTAGACTGTGATACTGCAGCTAGCGTATCAATTTGAGCTACCTGAAGCATAGAAAGCCCGTCAGGATACAACCGACCAATTTTTGACATTAATAAAGACTTACTACTGTACCTCTCTCTGTCAAGATATTTTTTCAAGGCTCTCCGTATGATCTCCTGCTTAGTATCTTCGGACTTTTTCTGCATTTTCCAAGATTTTGGCCAGGTTAGAGGAGTTTCAAGCCATGATTTCACCAATTTTCGCGTTTCCTCAACAGTGAAGCTCTTGAGGAGAGCAAAAGCTTTGGCCGAAAGCTTTGAATGCACATAACTACTGTCAATGTTCAGATCAAAAGGTTTTGCAGCATGTGCGTCGGTCAGCATACTGTCATTGTTGATAGAACGAGGTCTCTTAATATAGATCAAGGTTCAGTTCTCCGAAGTATCAAAGCTGATGAAACCTGGCCGATCGATAACAATATTAATATTGTCTAGCGAGCTGGTGCGCCGATCTTGTTGATAAAAAAAAAAAAAAATTTCAACAAGCACTTAAGCCAGTGAAAAGAAAATTATCTTTACACATTAAACTTCTCAAATATATAAGAGCCAGCATGCCTGAGACTCCAACAATATCAAAGACAGAGGTCTTTGTTAGGTCACTTCCCAAGGAAGTTACAAATGAAGACCTTTCAAATTTCTTCTCCGAGCTAGCTCCTGTCAAGCATGCAGTGGTGGTTACTGACAGTAACGGAGACTCCAAAGGGTTCGGGTTTGTTAGCTTTGCTGAGGCAGATGATGCTGCAGCCTTGCTAGAGAAGTCAAAAACCTTCAAATTCAACGGGCGTACTATACACGTTGATTTCGCCAAACCTCGAGGTCGTAAAACTGAGGATGGTGCGGATATACCTAAAGTTGAAAAGAAGGTTGTTGAAGTCAAAAAGAGAAAACCCAGGCTAATTGTGAGGAACCTGCCATGGTCAGTGAGAGACAAATCTATTTTCATAAAGATATTCTCTAGGTTCGGTAAAGTCGTTGATGTTGTCCTACCCCGAGGCCCTAATCTTCGTATGAAGGGTTTTGCTTTTGTGACTATGGCTAAGAAATCTACAGCTTTGAAAGCTATTGAAGAGTGCAAGGACTTGGAGATTGATGGAAGAAAAGTTGCTGTGGACTACGCTGTGGAAAAGCAAGATTGGCTATCCAAAGGCGAAGCCAGTCTTGCTGACCTCGAAGGCAGTGACAACGAGGACGAGAGCGAGGAAGAGGCAGTGGATCAGGTTGAAGATGATGATGAAGCTAGAGATTCTGACATTGAATCTTTTGAGGAGCACTCTGTTTCCAGTGATATAGAAGAGGGAATCAAAAGAGTTTTTGACCATGAAAATGAAAGCAACAATGAGGAGGAAAGTGATGCGGACGAAGAAAAGAATGAGGATGACGAGCAAGAAGACGACGAAGACGATGCGGATGAGCCTCCGGTTAAAAAGCAAAGGGGTGCATCCAACGAAGTTACTATTTTTGTTCGCAATATACCCTATGATGCAACTGCTGAGTCTCTGAAAGAGCATTTTGAGAATTTTGGAGCAGTTAGATACGCATTGCCAGTTATGGATAAAGCTTTGAATCAGCCAAAAGGAACAGCATTCGTTGCATTTTACGAAGCAGAAGACTGTGACAAATGTGTATCAGGTGCTCCTGTAAGCGGTGAAGCAGGGTCTATCATGATTGCTGACGACGTTGATCCTAAGTATGTGTTTGAGGGAAGAATCTTGTCAGTTTCCAAAGCTGTTGAGAGAACCCAGGCGGAATACTTATCAAACAAGAGTGCAGAGAAGCGAAATGAGCTAAGTGGTAAAGAATATGGAAAATCTGATAAAAGAAACGTCTTTCTAATGAACGAAGGTCGTATTCTGCCTGGTTCGACATTGGCCTCGAAGATCACACCTAGTGAGCTTGAAATTCGTCAAAAATCATTTGATCTAAGAAAAAAGCAGCTTGCTCAAAACCCCAGTTTGCATATCAGTCTCACGAGATTAGCAGTTAGGAACCTACCACGATCGCTGACGGAGAAGGCATTTAAACAGCTTGGCAGGAAGGCCGTAGTACAGTTTGCAACTGAGGTTGCAGAGAAAAAGCGTCAACCTTTAACAAAGGAAGAAGTTATCAGATCTGTTAAACACGAAGATGACCATGGCTCCTCCAAAGCCAGGAATAAAAAGACTGGAGTGGTCAAACAATCAAAAATTATCATGGAAACTAAGGGAACTGGTGAGCTCGGTCGAAGCAGAGGATATGGATTTCTAGAATTCAAGAATCATAAGGCTGCATTGATGGGTCTCAGATGGCTAAACGCACACCTTGTTACAAAGGAGGAGATTCTTGTTGACCTGACAGAAGAGGAATTGAAAAATGCTGACGAGCCTGCTGATGCTGCTAAGAGAAGGCTAGTAGCAGAGTTTGCAGTGGAACACGCCCAAGTAGTCAAAAGGCGAAAGGACAGTCAAGCGAAAACTAAGCTGAATAATGAAAAGAGGGTAAGACGGGCAGAAGAGGAAGAAGCACAAACCAAGAAGGATCAGATTGCTGCATCGCAAGATCCAGATAATATTCGAAGGCATGTTATTGGTAAAAAGAGAAAGATGAGAAAATCCAAATCCTAAACGAATATATATATAAATATATTTATGTACACAAATTTTGTTTCAATGATTTCTCACAGTTCCACTTTTCAGAGCCATAGAATGCTTGACCCAGCCATCCATTCCACCCTCGTTCCTAATGACCTCTATAGGGTCGGTACCCTTTCCAAGAGTCCTTCCAATCAACGCAATGTTTCTTGTGCTTGGGATTCGTAAGGCTTCTACTTCAACTTCCCAGCCAACTTGTTTAGCAATGCTTTCAGTATGAGCAACCAAGGAGGCATATGCACTTTTCCCAGCTAGTGATTTATCTGAAAATCTAGTTCTAGCACCAGAAAGCGCATGTGAGCAGCAGGGGATCACACAAAATGGAGCTTTTAGCAAGGGGATCCATAAGGTGAGCTCATCCGAGTGATTTCCAATTATAAAAGTATTGCAGTCCACGTCTAAGCAGTTGACCTGAAGGTCATTTCTGATTGATTCTTTCATTTCAACGTCAGTAATATCCTCGGTCACGCCCTCTAAAAAGGCATAACTGGGTATCACTACTTGCTCTTTCAAGCAGGCTCTGACTTCTTCGCTGTAAGTTTCCCAGGATTTTCTTGCTCTAGCATCAACACCTAGCCCACTATAGCCTTCTCTTATTAGTATATTTGTCAACAAACCATTTCCACAACCCAAATCTAAGAACTGAAATTCATTTTTTGATTTATACATTTGGTCCCAGAGAGATATTAGAAAGGCTGCAATACCCAAATCTTCGAATACGTGCTTTTTGGGGTCTGTACTCTCAACCCAGTTGTTGACCAGCTCATTTGCGTAAAGCAGTTTTAGCTGGAGGTATTTGTCTTGGTACACCGCCTGACTCACGATTCTGTCATGAATCACACGTTTTTGATACCCTGCTTTAGTGCCAACAGAATGCTTTATCGCAATTTCTAATAGCCTTTTAGCGGTTCTCACTATCCGGCAATTTTGATCTGCTATATCAAAATCACTATTCTCAAACGGCAAGTAATGAACTGAAACCTTGCTCCCCTGATAGAGAAGTGCAGCCTCCTTTACGGGAGGGAGATAATAGGGGCATGACTCTGGGCCCTCCACTTCTGCACTATATCGGATTAGCAACGCGGGGGCTTTGCTTGAATAAACAAGGCATTTTTGCTTACATGTTTGGTCTATTGAAGGGTTTCTTGGTATCAAAGTTCTGGTGAGGTTTTGGTCCAAATTCAAAGGTATCTCTCCACTCCACTCCAAAGATTCGTTTGAACTGCTCAGATCTGACTCATCCTCTACAATATCAGCCCTCAGAATCACAGTAGATGTTATATTTGGATTTCTGATAATATTTTCCATGGCAATTCGAAAATGCTCAACCTCGAACTCAGCATTGTGCTGATACACTGGGTACCATTTACTCCCTAAAACAGATTTCTCATTTCTTATATCCTCCAACTGGTACTTCATTCGAGCTATATTTCCATATTTTTACCTGCAGCTCAGCAATTTTATATGGTTCTTCTTTGCTAGTTGATTGCAGCTGAAATAGTTTTCGAGATCTGTTGCCCTTCTAGGTATGCGTCATTAAAAAAATTCTTGGTTTGGACTGGATCTGAAAAGGGAAGCTTCTGTCTGATGACTTATCGTCCGCAATAATCAAGGTTCAAAAGTTAAAACTCTGGTACTCTCTCGATCAGATATCTCCAAGTCTTCATCTGCACCCTCACCAACTCTCTAGACACCATTATCAACTGTACGGTGTTATTGTGCAAGGATGAGTGCATCACAGTAAGTATACGCAGTCTCGTTAGAACTGACCTAGAACCTTTTTGACTAACTTTTGTGCAGATTTCAACAGTAGGTATATTTCCATTATTGCTTGACAACCGTTTCATGACGACTAACCTATTCCTCCTCTTTTTTTTTATTGTGCTACAGACTGGAAAAGCTTGGTGAAGGAACGTATGCTACTGTATACAAGGGAAGGAACCGAGCAACTGGACAGTTGGTTGCTCTCAAGGAGATTAATCTAGATAATGAGGAAGGAACTCCCTCCACGGCTATCCGAGAGATCTCACTCATGAAAGAGCTCAAACATGAGAACATTGTTACCTTATACGACGTTATTCACACCGAGAACAAGTTGAATTTGGTGTTTGAGTATATGAATCAGGATTTGAAGAAGTACATGGATAGCCATGGTAATAAGAGTGCTCTTGAGGCAAAAGAGGCAAAGTCCTTTATGTATCAGCTTCTCGAAGGTATTGCATTCTGTCATGAGAGCAGAGTTTTGCACCGAGACTTGAAACCCCAGAATTTGCTACTGAGTAACAAGGGAGTGTTGAAGTTAGGTGATTTTGGTCTTGCCAGGGCTTTTGGAATTCCCGTAAACACTTATTCTAGCGAAGTTGTTACTCTATGGTATAGAGCCCCAGATGTTTTGCTAGGCTCGAGAACTTACTCAACTTCTATTGATATTTGGTCTGCTGGATGCATTCTTGCTGAAATGTTTACCGGTAGACCTCTTCTGCCGGGCCAGTCTAACGAAGCCCAACTTTTGAAGATATTTAAGCTGATGGGCACCCCGAATGAAGTCACCTGGCCCGGGGTCACCAGCCTACCTAACTGGCAAAAGAACTTTGAAATATATCCTCCACAAGATTTGAGAGCTATCATACCCCAAATTGACCAGCTTGGAATGGACCTGCTCTTGTCGCTGTTGCAGATGCGCCCAGAAAGCCGTATCTCCGCAAGGCAGGCTTTACAGCACCCTTGGTTTGCAGAATATCACGCCGGTGCCTCACATTTGCCAGAAGCTCAGCCGCAAACCCAGTCTATACCTCCACAAAACTTTGTGACAGCTAATGCTGGGTATTAATAAATCAGGACCTGGTATAAACGAGATATTTATATATGCAAACTAATTTTATAATTAAATATAATAAAAAAAACTGTGGAGTCATAAGCTTCCTAACGGCGGCAAGTATTTTTGCTCCGTCAAGTAGCTTGCCGCCTCTATATTTTGCGACGACTCAACATACTTCCAGACTTCAGAACGCTCCTTAGCCTCAGTGAGACTTGGCAGCAGTAAATCAGATATATCAAAGTTGTGAGCCTCTAAAGCTAGCTTCAAAGCTTTCAAGGGATGCTTCGCTACCCCTAACGAGCGCAAACGGTAGATTTTCGCAATGTCATCTGCGGCTACCGCAGATTCAAGAGCCTTATAACCAATGTTAGAAGCACTGCAGTTGCGCTTGACCATATATTCCAGCATATCCAGGGGTTTCCTGAGAATGGCTTCGGGTAGCTCTACATTCTGGTCTACACCTTTGAAAGTATGACCGGGGAAAAATCCGTCAATCTTGTAGTCACACAGGAAATAAGTTTTTACAAATCTTCTCAAGCAGAGCTGTACAGATATGTACCTCAGAGGCAGAGCTTCATCCTCTGCATCCTTGGTTTCGTCGCAGCTACTCGGCTCTGTATAATGCACAATAGATTGCTCGAAAAGGGCACTTTTGATATACTCAGGTCCTTGCAATTTAGCTGCTAGTGTCTTCGAGCTCAATGCCAAGTCAGGGTTGCCGGAATAAATAAATATCATTTCAAGAATCTCCGTGGGTAAGTCCTCTAGTTTCAGTCGGGGCACTTCATCTTTGATAACCTTGGATCGCTTCTTTGGACGCTCTTTAGTTTTACCACCACGGGTCTTATAAGCAGGTGTGCTCCTATGATCCCAGTCAGGAGTATTGCGCCGCAAGAAACCCATTGCCCATAGACATTAAGACATGTTTAAAACGCAATTGGCGTCCAACTTTCATGCTAACAAAATATTAGGATGAAATGATGGTCAAGATCTGATTTTTGTTATATATAAAAAAAAAAAAATTCGAAAAATGAAAAATAGAAAAATAAGAAATAAAAATAAAACAGATTCGGAGTTCCAACCCGCTCGAAAGAAAGCTTCAAGCATGCAGGTTATTCGGAATTCCCTGAAAATATTAATATACAAAATAAACTATAAACTTATAATTCTCGCTACTCCTTTGCAAAAAAGATGGGCCTTTCGTTGTCTGTTTTCAGACTAACTCTGCTGCTGACCCGTGAAGGTGCGACTTTGCTGTATGACTTCAAATCCAGCATGCTGGTGGACGTACCTAGACTAGATTCAGATCTCATTCTTCGTGGGTATAGTGGAGCCACTACAGGATTGTTGACATCTTTTAGTGAGAATCCGATACTTTCTTCGTTGTTCAGCATGGATTCCGCCTCATCTGAGTAGCTGGTTTTTGACCAGAGCCCGCGAATTTTATGATAGACCAGTAAGCCTAGCCGTAAGGGCCCATACTTGAGAGTAGCACCATGCATTGTCCTGCAATGTATGATACCCAAGAAACTCAGTACGGCATATACCACAATCACCATGAAAAACAACAATCCGAAAAACCCAGAAGACTTGTGAAAAATTGATGTTGGAAGAGGCACGTTGCTTATCCCTCCCGGTAAGAAAACATTGTTCACCGTGGTGATTCCCACGGGAACTATCGGCTCTTCAGCGCTCGGAGAAATTAAGCTTGACGCGTACAGCATTGCTCGTCCCAATGTCCAAGTAAATTCTTGGCCATCAATTTCTCTCGCGCTCTGGAATGGGTCTAAGAAGTCAACTTCCGACCGAGTGCTTGACTTCAAGTCTAGAGGAACTCCAAATCCTTCATGCAGTATATTCACGATCCAGCTTGACTTGAAGCACGCAGTCTCAAGTAAATCGTTTGAGATACCATTATATTCCCCGTTCTTGGCATTTTCCACAATTGCTTTCCACGGCTGCTGGCAGAAAGTTTGAGCTTTAGACCTGAAGTCCTGGAAGTCGTATTTTCCGTCGGTACCCAAAACATCATGCGACGTGTACCAGTACTCACTAACTCCAACAAACTTGTTCTTGGTAAAGTCTATTGCCGGAACATGCACACCATTAAACAAGCAAGGATCATCTTTGCAGGGTAGATGTTTATTTAGCAGCGGTTGCATATATCCCATACACCTACCAAAACTCCCGGTACCCCTGAAAATAACTGACGTGGAGTTATTGTTTTCGGCACTGAACTTTGACTCTAAACCACTGGGTAGACAGGGGTCTTCGATAACACCGTTGACCGCAGTTCCCAGTTTTGCCAGATGCTCCATGTAAGAAATACGAGCTTGATTAGCTCCGTACCCCAGCCATGTAGATACAAATACATTAAAATGGTGCGATTTTCCATTGAGGCCCCGTAAGGATATCTTGAACAAGTCATCGCTATGTCTTATAGTCTCGGTTTTATTTGGCTGAAAAGCCACCTGGGCCGAAGCACCGCCCATATCCATAAACCCAAACGTAACCTCGTCGTCGCCATCATTATCATCAAACCTCTTACCAGGACCTAACAAGTAATTCAATGCTAGCCATCCATAAATACCCTCCGTTTCTCCGTCGATAATCTCAACATGTGACCTGCAGTCAGGCAGACTAAACTCGGTGTTTTGGATAATTTCGTCACAAATTTTCATAACCATTTCTTCCTTGGTATTGTCTGCTAGCAGTCTCATACCAGCGGTTGCCAAAAAATAAACTGGGGTATTTGCGTGTTCCTGCTGAGGAACGATAGATCCAGCATGCTTAAATAACAGTTTCAAGTGATCCTTCCAGATAAGCCTCTGGTGATTGTGAAAACTTGAAATTCCGGGACTTATCTTGTAAGACTCTTCCTGGGTAATAACAGGAAGACTATCCAATTGTGAACCGCCAGCGTTGCCTACATGGGGCCATTTGAAAATATGCACTCTCGAACCGCTCGAGCCTGCGTCAACAACTAATGCATATTGGTACTGTGAAGTCTTTGATGAGGGAGCCATTGATGATACCCAAGCATGCAAGTCATATGACCGTGGCACACCTCAAAGATATATAAAAAACGAGCGTCAAGGTTGAACCCTGGTGATAAATATAGGGAGGAGATAAAAAAAACAAATGCCAAGCGAATGAAGTGAGGAAACAAACAAGAAAATTTCAAAAAGAGGTAATACTTATATCCTCAGCAATTTTCTCCTATAGATCCCTGAAAACTTAGCCCCTCAGATTTTGTTCCCTCCAGCTGACAACCACCAAATTTAAGTTTGTTCTTTGGCGTTTCAAGGTTTGAATATGCTATAATAGTAAACAATTGTCAGGGCCAAATATTTATAGATTATACAAGGAAATTTTAAAAGTGGGTTTCCCTGCCGATGACGACAGTAGAGTTTTCGCACGCGGCTGAACCTTTTGTATGTGAGAAAGCCCAAGTGTTTTTATTAAGTGTTAGCAACGCGCGGCCAGGCCTGGGAAATTTCAATATATATACAAGCGCTTGAATATCAGTTCGTTCCGTTTCACAATTAAAAAGATCACTGTTTACCATTATTTGCACAGTTATTAGGCTGCTCCGGAGATTTTCACAATCTTTTTGATGACCTTGACTGGGCGTGGCACTAATCAAAAGTTTGTTTTGAGAGGGTTTTTTGCTGAGAAGTTTGAACTGGTACTGCTATAAGGTAAGTGTATGTCAGGTTCGGTCCGTCTCATTTTTGGCAACTCGATTCTAACTTGTACAGGATGAGCCATTTACCTGGATTCCTTGGTCATACCAAGAGCCTGGTTACACATCATAAGCGAGGTGGATCCTCTGATGCTGATAGCTCTTCTGTCTCGCCAAATCGTTCCGGGAGCGTTGGCAGTGCGCCCAGTTCTTCATCTCAGCAGCAGCAAAGACAGAATCATATCAGGCAGAGGACACCCGGGGAGGAATCTGAGATGGAAGCCATTAGGAGCTCGTGTTTCAGCAATTATGATCCACAGGGCGTTCTAATAGAAAGTTACATATGTCATCACAATATTATAGAAGATGCTCATTATCCTGATACCAGACCTCCTCCCAACTCACCAGAAGTTTCCAAAAAACATCGAACTATTGTTCTGGCAGTGAAGAACAATGGAGTTGTGCGCATACACAAGACCCGAAGGAACAATAATGGGCAATATCAAATTGGCAAGACTTGGGATTTGACGGAGCTTACGAGTGTTGCCAACGATCTAGGTAACCCTTTAGGGCTTACAATCACGCTGTCAAAGTCATATTACTGGAGTTTTGCTTCAGCTAGGGAGAAATCAAGTCTTGTCAGGAACTTTGTACGGGTCTACAAAAAGTTCACTCAAGGCGAGTTACCTGAACTGGTTGGATTGAATGAAATATTGACTGAGCCAAGTGGGTTATCGTCCCCATCTTCGCCTTCACCATCTAATTCCTTTGCTGGAAAGTCAACAACCCCAATATATCAGTCAAATTCTATTAGAGTGGCTTCAGCCGGAACAGCAGCAGGGGTTGCTAGCATTGGTGCCTCTCAATTTCAAGGTCGGCCGCCGCCTCCTCAACTATCACAGAGCA
Organism: Groenewaldozyma salmanticensis; assembly: GCA_003708315.3. Classification (NCBI taxonomy): domain Eukaryota; kingdom Fungi; phylum Ascomycota; class Dipodascomycetes; order Dipodascales; family Trichomonascaceae; genus Groenewaldozyma; species Groenewaldozyma salmanticensis. The sequence continues at coordinate 26,905 of PPNW03000021.1, forward strand.
GTTTATCTGACGACACTAGATCTACCGAGTCTTTACCACAGTCGCGGAATAGTCAAAGGCAGAGAAGTGTGCAGTCGCAATCATCTATACCACCACCATCACAACAACAGCAACAACAGCAACAGCAACAGCAGTTTCCGCCGGTGCAAAGGCCCGCAGGAGACAGTCAGTCACGTCAGTTTGATGACTACCCGAAACCTGAGCCAAAAATACGTCAAATGTCAACAAATGAGTCCTTGAACTCTTTGAACTCTTCGCAACGGTCGATTCCATCGGAGCAAGAACCACCAGAACTACATGACAGACAGCAAAGCATGTCGGCAAGTTCTGGATCAGCCATATTGCCTTTGAGATTAGGTGCGAATCCAGCAAACCCACCAGCGAAGTACGAAAACAATTCAGCTGCTCCTGTGTATGCGTCAGCTAAGACTGGCCCTGTACTGCGTAGGGATAGCAGCTCACAGCTTGACGGTTCTAAAAGAAGCCGATCCAGTGCCGGCTCTGCTGGATCTGCTGCCGCTGCTGCTGCTGCTGCTACCGCCGCAGCCGCCGCAGCCGCAGCCACTGTATCTGCTGTTGCATCTACCTCTTCAGTGAACTCTACATCGACTACTGGGTCAGCCAGTCCACGGTCTTCGCAGGCTTATGCATCTACATTGCCCTTAGCAACGACTACTTCAAATAACAGCACAGCCAGTGTGAGCACTGCAAAAACTGCTCCAGTGCTAAAAAAATCTGGACTGAGCCATGAGTATATTGAAGGCGGTGCTGGTAAAGAAGGGTACTCAAAACGGCTTTCTTTGCAAGACGTGAAGGTTGAACACGCCCACCGTCACTCAGAAGATTGGGGTGGGGGCCAAAATAGAGGAGATAATAATAACAGTGGTGCTGAAAATCCTGAACAACGCAGGAACCGAAAATACTCAGTGCCAATAGTGTCATATCGTGAACAAGAACGGCCTCCTCCAGTTCCTGCAGTTCCACCGATTCCTACTGCGGAGATCATCACAGATGATGATGATGCTCGTAATAACTTGAGTCGTGACACGCCTATTGATGAAGAGTTCGACACCGTTGGTTCTTCGCTGGTAACAAGGCCAACGTATACCAAGGGACACACCAGGAAGACTTCGGGCTCCTCGATTGCCTCAAGAACATCACAGCGCTCTCACCGATCACTAACCAGCAAAAAAGTCACTGGCTTGGATATATCTATCGTTGATGAGGTTTTAGGAGAGTTTAACTGGACTGGTAAAGAAGACTCTACACAGCTGATCACTGTCATCCAGGAGGAACTGATCAGGCTAGAAACTGAGAAATTGTTTAATGTAGCAGACCTGGATACCAAGCTAGACGAATTGGATACCGTTTTGAGCAGTGCAATTGAAGACAGCAACAATGCTGATGCTGTGTTATCATTTTTCTCAGTTCAATTGAACAGTTTTGCTGACAAAATTGCCCACATTGAGGGTCAAGGTCAAGGTCTTCAGGTGCAGACCACCAATCAGAAAGCGTTGTGGGATGAGCTGCATAGCCTGCTAAGAACAGTATCACTCTCTGAGCGGTCTTTGGCGATACTGAAATCTGGTAGTTTTGCCGTTCAAGCTGATGTTGGAGGCATGGAGTCTTCACTAGTCAAGCTTTACAATGCAGTCAAGACAGTTCGAGAATCTGGTTCCGGTAGCAGAAACGATGCAGAAAATGGTGCCGGTGCCGGTGGTGGTGACGAAGGTGGCGGCGGCGCCGGTGGCGATATTGATGTTGGGTTTATGGGAAACATGAAAGCTTTACGAGAACGACGGTTTGCTTATGATACTTCAGTCTCAGATTTTATTTCCAGGTTCAAGCTTTACTTGGATTCGGCACTGCTGACTTTGGTAACTAGTGCAAGTTCCTCTGTTGGGGACGACCTGCCTAAAATTGATAACGTTATTCTCAAAACGTTATACCCGTATAGCGGCATGCTGCTCTTTATTAGAGAAATTGACAGTAGTGGTTATCGCGCAGTTCTGGGCAGCTACGAAAATAACTTGAGGAAGTTTTACGACTCGGCATTAACCTCGTATCTTGCGAGAAAACAGCGCAGTCTTTCTAGTATTGTGGGCAAACATGAACAATTTACATTTGCATCGAAACTTTCTTATGGTTCACTTGGTTCGCAAGATTTATTTGGAGGAAACAGCGGAGGCGGCGGCAGTGGAGGTGGAGGTAGCAGCAACAGCAGCGGAGGGGGTGGTGGCGGTGGAGATGGCAAGAAGTCCTTAATACGAAGTGGGACGTTGGCTAAATTCAATCATCGAGAACGAGAGAATTCAGTTCCGGATATTGGTAGCAGTGCAATGCACCGTAGTGAAGAGACGCTTGCTATCAATTGGTGTTTGGATAAAGCGATGAGAGCACAGGTTTTAAATACTTTGAAAACCGTACTGGATGATCTCTGCGCTGTTGTTATATCTGAGCAAGAAACGCAGCTCCAGCTATTCCACCTGTCTTCATATGGAGCTACCGGGTTCCTGCAGTTTGTGCGGCATAACCAGCTGAAAACACGATATCGGTCAGAATCCCAGTTTTCTACCATGGTGATTCGAGAAATTGACCCTACTCAGGCCAGGTCCCAGGAAGTTTCCAACACGATGAACACGATATTTGCACATTTGCAAGAACGAGTTTTGGAATTTATTGAAAAGATCGTGTCTGTAGATATCTTGGCTATTTTTGAAACACTTGAGTTGTTGAACCAGAAAGTTGGTTTGCTAGAAACAACCAACCAGGAATTTCTGACACAGGTTTTGAAACGGGCAAGAGACAGGGTATCTAGTGTTTGGCAAGAGTTTATCAAGTCTCAAATCCAACTTATTGGGACTACAGTGGTGTATACCAAAAAACGAAGGGGCCCCGTGTTTTTTGTCAAAGCTTTTACTGTGTTTGTGCAGGCTTTGGATTATGATTGCAACTTGATGCTTGCCGTAGAGGACCCTATTTCCCGGGAGAAGCTCGAGCTGGACAAGTCTACTTTAGCTTTGACCTATGAGAGAATCGGCAAGACCATGTTCCACACGCTTCAACGTGCAGCCAAGGAATCTCGTGCCACCACTGAAGAAAAGTTTAGCTCCAGTTTCCAGGATAAAAACGAGGACAAGGAAGTACTCAACTACCATGTTATCATGATTGAAAACATGAATATACTCAAAGAGGGCATTATCGATACTGAGGTCCCCGAGTTGGAAGCAATTAAGCTGAAAGCTCAGACATTGTATCGCTCTGAGCTTGGACAGTACATGAAGATCGTACTGAACCGACCCCTGGGGAAACTTTTGGAGTTCTTGAATGGAGTTGAAACTATTCTTGCCAAATCTCCAGCTGATAACCCTAGCAAAAGACACGGGTTCAGCAAGTCAGCACTGAAAAAGGCTGTAAGTGGATACGATTTGAAGGAGTTACACAAGGGCATTGAACAGCTGCACCGAAGAGTTGAAAAACATTTCTCATACGAGGATGCGGACCCTCAGGCTGGGCCTACTACAGATAGCATTTTGATTAAGAAAGTTTGGTCAGCTATTGGCTCAGAGTATTCATCTATTCATAGCCGACTTACCAAGATCATTGAAACGTATTATCTGGAACCAGGAGAGTCAGCACAGTCATTTTTGGATTTCACAAAGTCAGATATTCATTCCGCATTTAATTGATAGTGATTTTTATACAGCTATATATATTTTTTTATTATATTTTATTCAATTTTTCCATATATATATAAGATTTTTTTTTTTGTAAAATAAATAGTTTCTGAATGCTGCTGCAAGCTTCGGGGGGTGGCTCATTCTTATGATATATTCTTTCTTCCTTTTTTTTGTTTTTTAACCTTTAACCCCAGGAAGTCGCTTGGTATCTGCCTTTCCTGAAGATATCCACTGTTCGTCAATAAGTTTATCTCTATCTTCCCACAAAAACTTATAACTTGTTTTTATAGTACCATCGCTCACGCCGGTTTTCTCAGCAATCTGCACACCAGTCTTGGGCTCACCAAACAGTGCCGCTGCCATATATATAGCTGCTGCTGCTATTGATGTGGGTGATCTGCCAGCAAGGGTACCCTCGGAGTTTGCTCTGCGCGCGATATGCTCAGCGCCCCGTGCCACTGCTCCCGAAAGCCCCAAGTGTGAACAGAATCTGGCAATCAAGTCCTCTGCATGTGTCTGTGTTGGCTGATACTCGGAGTTTGAGGTATGCGATAACTTGATCTTTGAGTTCATTAACAGCGATTCCATGATTTTGAGGGTCTTATACAGTTCTGATTTGGGGACACTGGTCAGAGCCCAAATCTCCTTGAAAGTACGATCCACTCTCGAATGTCTACATGCAATGAAAACAGCGGTAGCCATTATACTTTCCTGGGATTTTCCTTTAAGCTTCCTTTCGTTATAAACAATCTTGTACACCTCCTTGGCAGCATCCTGGACCATCTTGGGTAACAAGAACGCTTCACACATTTGAGCAATCCTACCATATGCATTTTGCAAAACCGTGTCCTTTTTGTCATGCGCGCTCTTGTTCTGAACCCTGCTCAAGTCTCTACCCAAGTTAGACCCCGGTGCGCCCAGTGAGATCATGGTATCAAGCTGATTACTGTCCAGTAAAGGATTCCCAGCATCTCCAACACGACTAGGGTCATCATTCCCCTGGTCGTCATTACTGAATGTACGCCACTCAGACCTGGTATCCACTATCCGGTCTCCCAGAACCAGCCCGCAGTTCCCACAAACCATATCACCCTCACTGAACCGCTCAACTATATCTGGTGGAACAATCCGGCACTCGGGGCACATGAGTGTGACACTCAAGTTGACCTTGTACGGTTCATCCTGAACTCCTATAGCGCCCTGGTTGTCAGCCATATTATGTACAGAAATTTCCAGCTATAGAGGGTTAGAGAGAGGGGGGAGAGAGAAAGAATGACAATTATAAATCAAGGAAAGGACTTAATTATAATGCGTTTAGGCGCAACGGGTGATTATATAAAAGTTGGGGTTCATCAAGTTTATATAATCAGTTCTGATGATCACGTAAACAGTGATTTGAAAAAAAAAAATTCAGATAAATATTTTTTTTTTTTATTTTTTTTTATTTTTTTTCTTATTAAATATTTCATTTACTTTCAAGTTCAACTTTTCCAACAATGAAAGTCAAGAGTATGAATTTTTGTCTGGTTTTTTTTGTTCTTGTTGTTTCCTACTAACCTTAGCTAGAGCCTCAGAGTAAAAGAAAAACTACCAAGCTACGGGAAGGTATCAAGAAGAAAGCTGCTGCTCAGAAACGTAAAGATGCAAAGGCAGCCAAGAAAGACGTTACCTGGAAGTCCAAAAACAAGGACCCTGGTATCCCTAACTCATTCCCTTACAAGAATAAGATTCTCGAGCAAATTGAGGCATCTAGACAGCGAGAAATTGAAGAACGTCAAAGAAGGCGGGAGCAACAACGAGCCGCTTCCTTGGCCTCTGGTGTCGAAGTAGACGACGAGGAGATGGAGGTGGACAGCGCTCCATTATCTAATTCTCAAAGACTTGGTGCATTGCTGGAATCTGCCCAAGCTGCTGCCAGGGAGTTTGACGGCGAGGAAGACGACGAAGACGAAGATGAAGACGAAGACCTCGAAGAAGAAGAAGAAGAGGACGAGGAGGTTGAAATTGACTCTGATATCGAAGATGGAAGTGCATACCTGACAGTCACCTCCGAGAGTTCTCGAAAGGCGTTCGATAAGATCTACAAAGAAGTGGTTGATGAATCCGACGTGGTTTTATACGTGGTTGACGCACGTCACCCTGAAGAGACCCGGTCAAAACAAGTAGAGAGAGCTGTTCTGGCACATCCAACTAAAAGACTCATGTTTGTCATTAACAAAATAGACCTGGTCCCCTCCGACGTTCTGCAGAAATGGATCAAACACTTGGAACTTTCGTTCCCAACTATCCCCTTAGCTGCTTCATCTGCGGCTCCTAACGCACAAACTTTTGAGCATAAAGGTTTGACACAGGTGACCACAGCAAACGCACTTTTGAACGCTCTTAAGAAGTATGCTGCTTCGTTACAAGCAAAAAGAAGCATTTCTGTCGGGGTTGTGGGTTACCCGAATGTAGGCAAATCATCAGTTATCAACGCTTTGTTACAACGACACGGTGGAAACGGCAGGAAAGCATGTCCTGTAGGGTCACAAGCCGGTATCACCACATCAATCAGGAAAGTTAAAATTGACAACAAACTGAATCTACTGGATTCCCCAGGTATTGTGTTCCCCTCTACTTCATCCAAAAAGAAGGGCAAGAAATCATCACCAATTGATGAACAGGCAAGACTTATTCTACTTAACTGCATCCCTCCTAAACAGATTGAAGACCCTACACCTGCGGTAGCATTGCTCTTGAGAAGGATCTCCAAATCTGATGAGCTAGTTTCCAAGCTAGACGAGTACTATCAAATCCCTCCATTAGTGCGAACTCCTCATGACAGCTATGTCACCGGGTTCTTGGTAGCTGTTGCTAGAAAGCAAGGAAGACTAGGTAAAGGCGGTATCCCAGACCTTGGCGGTGCTGCAGCTTCGGTACTAAACGACTGGAGGGATGGAAGAGTTCTAGGGTACACGGTACCACCGGCTGCAGGCGCCGCAGGTGCTAAAGCGAAAGACACTAGTGCATCGTCATCAACCACCTCTCAAGCAGTCGCTTCAGCCGAAACAGGACCAGTGATAGTCTCGGAATGGGCTCAGGAGTTTGATCTGGGTGGGTTACTAGATGGTGTTTTTGAATAGTTTATATATATATATAATATATGCATTAGTTGGTTTTTTTTCTGAACTTGTGAAAAATTTATTTGGCTTCATGTTTTCTAAACTCCTCCGGAGCTTCGAAGCGAGCGCGTTAAGTAGATCGATTTTTTTTTGACGCGTACGCGCACAATTAATTGACATTAAATTTACTTAATAAACCAATAATAATAGCATAGAAGTCAAGCTGGCCTTTCATGTTTTCAGATGATTCGGACTCGGATTTTGACGACCTTGAACTGGAAGAGTTGAAACACCTGGAGGCGGAAGCCAGTTCTGGCAAAACGGCAGCAATCTCAACGTTTTCTCCACATAATAATACTGCTTCAAGTCATCATCATGCCGTATCAGCAGCCACTATCCTGGCGAGCCCTCAAACCCCGAAACCTCATGGCACACAAAATCTGACAATATCAAGTAACGGGATTCAAGACACGGTAGGCAGCTCACAAAAATCAGCTGGAAGTAGCAGCTCTCAGCTGGATAGTAGTGGCAAAAAGAGACAGTCCCAGACTACGCTTACCGGCGCAAGGATTGAGAATACCAGCAGCCCATTATCCTCCAGTAATACAAGTAACACAGCTGACGACCATCATGCTGAAGTGCCCACGCACCATCTCTTGGAGTATGCGAACATGAATAGCTATTGGTACCCTTCGAACTTTGAGGCTAGAGATTACCAGATTAATATAGTCAAGCGGGCACTTTTCGAAAATGTCCTCTGTGCTTTGCCTACAGGTTTAGGTAAAACTTTTATTGCCAGTGCAGTCATGCTCAACTGGTACAGATGGACCAAGACTGCTAAAGTAATTTTCATGACACCTACCCGACCTCTGGTATCTCAGCAAATTGAGGCCTGTCTTGGTATAACCGGGATCCCCCGCCTTGATACCAGTGTACTCATGGGGACAATACCACCGGAAGAACGCGAGGAGGAATGGACTACGAAGAGAGTGTTTTTCGCCACTCCTCAGACAGTCAGCAATGATTTAAAAAAGGGTATACTCAACCCAAAGGAAATTGTGTGCATGGTTTTAGATGAAGCGCACCGGTCAACTGGCTCAAGTGCGTATGCTGAAGTTGTTAGATTCGTATCTCGGTTCAATACCTCTTTCCGCATATTGGCATTGACAGCTACCCCATCAGGCCATATTGAAGGTGTGCAGGAAGTTATTGAGAATTTACAAATCTCAAGGGCAGAGATTCGGTCAGAGGAAAGCATAGATATCCAGAAATACCTTCAAAAGAGGGAAATCACCCAGATTAAAGTTGAATACATGGAAGAGCAGAATGATTTACTAAGTTTTATAGGGGAAGCTGTTGAACCATTTTTGCAGGAACTAAACACTACTAATATCTATCAGGGGAGAGACCCGCTAAGTATATCGCAATATGGACTTTTGCAAGCAATGAAACGGTACAGAGCTAGTCCTGCAGGTAGAACAAAGGCTGCATTCAAGTACGTAGGCATTATATCTGCGCTGATGAAAGTGAGCTACTCCATGAAATTACTAAAAGTCCATGGAATCGCCCCCTTTCACAATTACATGACAAACAATCTTGTGCCAGCTGCCGGTAAGTCGAATTGGCTCAAGAAACTAATTACAGCTGAGGGTATGCAGCGAGCAATTGAAGGTGCCAAACGGTTCGTAGAATCCGGAGACTTGGGCCATGCAAAACTACAACATATGGTACAAATTGTCAATGATTTTTTTGATTCTCAGCAGCAGCAACAGCAGCAGCAGGCAGGCTCAAACTCCAAGGCTATTATTTTCTGTGAGTTCAGAGATCCTGCATCTGAAATTGTAAGGGTTTTGAGTAGGTGGTGTCCAACCGCCAGACCCAGTTTATTTATTGGCCAAAGCGGTAAGAAGGGCACAGAGGGAGGAGACGAGTCAAGTACAAAAGGAATGACTCAAAAGCAACAACAGCAGGCCATCAAGGATTTCAAAGAAGGCAAACTCAACATACTCGTAGCCACGTCTATTGGTGAGGAAGGTTTGGATATTGGAGAAGTTGACCTGATTATCTGCTATGATCAATCATCTTCACCAATAAGGTCCCTTCAGCGTATGGGTAGAACAGGAAGAAAAAGATCAGGAGCCATATACATGCTAATGACCAAGCAAGAAGAGTCGAAGGCTGATCATGCCCAGGGAGGCTACAAGTACATTCAAAAAGCGCTAAATAAGGGAGATACAAGGTTCACATATGCCAAATCAAGCAGAATTCTTCCCTTAGACAGAAAACCCTACTGCGAGAAAAGACATATTGAAATACCCAAGGAAAACAAGAACGCCATCCAGTCTAAGGATATCATCGAGGCGCTTTTTCAGGACAGAAACGAAAATAAACGAAAGAAAGCCCAGACAGCTAAAGGTGGACCACCAAGCAAAAGGAGGGCCAAAACGCCCAAGAAGTTTTCCATGCCAGACAATGTTGAAACTGGATTTGTCAAGGCTTCCAAACTTCCCATGCATCCAGAAGTAGTTAACCTGGACTCTCCATGAGCCTAATTTGCACGTATACATTAATTTGGCAAATATATATTCACTAAACTTATCCATCCTCTCTATTCTATACTGAAATCTAACTTTGGCCATACCAGCTGGTTATATAAGAAAAAAGCTTAGTCATCCAAATTTTTTTTTCCCACTATAAAAGGCCAAACATCGCCATTAATTTTGTTTCTCGTTTTTTTTCCTTCTTTTTTTTTTTCCTCACATCTTTATGCTCGGGCATTACGCATATCAGTGAGGATTCGTCCGAGATTGTGTATTTGCTGGTTGAAAACTTTAACCATGACCGCTCCTGTTGTGGGCTCTCTTCTGAGAGACTGCTTCAGGGAATTTTTGGAAACCCTTTTTTTTTTTTGCGAAGTTCATTCGTATATATATATCATTTCATCCTTTTTCTATTGGGATCTATTCGAGGTCGAATGGTTCTGATAGAGTTTGTGATGATATTTGTATTCTCGACTGGGAGGATAAGGCAAGTACATGTATGTAGGTAAATATCAAGGTGGGTGGCATTTCCAGCAGACGTGAAGCCTAACATGCTCCAAACCTTAAAGCAGTTTAATTAGGGTTTTCTATAAGAGCAGTTCTAGGAAAGCCATAGAAAATGAAACTCTCCTTGGGGAAAACGCTTTAAAATCAATATTATATATGTGTATTCAAGCATTGGTTGAGGGTAATGCCAACGCGTCATGAAATAACGTCCAGGAAACCGGACAAAAAACTGTCTCTCCTTATTCTCCTTAAGCTCTCGAGATTAATTGACCCTGAAAAAAAGCATATAGAGATATATACCTCTCTACAAATATGTCTCTTCTGTATAAACTCCATTATTTCTTGCCTATTCGAGGTGCAGAAGTTAATTAAGTGATCGATGTTCAGCGTGTGGATTTGAGGCCCCCCTGGCTTGAAGCGCTCCTCAGGGATGAGTGTCGGAGTACGATTTATAGCAGTGAAAGATTGGTGCTGGATTGGCGCTGAATTGGCACTGAATTGTGCACTTTTGTAGTCTTTTTGCCGTGTATTTATGGGTAATTTTTTGGGCAGTTTATATGTGTAATTCATGTGAAAAAGCTTGGGCCTATTTTAACATTTCTCTTCATGTCCAGCCAATTTGTACCAAGAAACAGCATTTTTTTCCTACTTTTCCTGCGTTTAAGTTAGAGCAGCTTCAATTGTGATATTCTGAGCCTCAATTACTATTGCTCTTATTATTATCATTATTATTATTGTTATTATATTTTTTCGTTCTTTTTTGCTGTTATTTTTTTTTCTTTCGTTTTACTATTTTGTTTTTCCCGAGGAGCCTCACCTCTTTTCAACCCTCCCCTTCTCTCTTCCCCCTTTTTTTGTGATATAATTAAATTTCCTTGATTTGCAGTTTTAGTCTTTTCTGGTTGTTATTTTTTTTGTTTCTATTTTATTTTAATTCTTAACTGGATTGAACCTTTTTTTTTCTTCTTGTTTTCGAAAACCCACAGCGTTTTGCCTGCACGGAAGGCTAGGGAATTAACAGTGGGAAGGAAAGAGAAAAAAAAACGCGTTTTTCTTTACTCCAGTTCGCAAAAGGTTTCGTTTCTGATTAGTGAAGGGTCGTTGTTCCTCAAGGACTATTGGTGGTTGCCTGAACTTGCTTCCTGCGTTTTTGCTTTTATTTTTGGACGCTTCGTTACAAGTATTTTCACGAAGTCGTTCCAACGCTGTATATTGTCTGGAGTTGTCTTTTGATTTGGCTTGAAAAGTTTGGTTTCTATTCTCGGGACAAGTCTTACCAGTCAGTTTTTTTCTGTTTACTTTGGTTTTTTTCTTCACTCTCTCTCTCTCTCATACCCTCTCACTCACATACACATACCCACTCTCTCTGTAGAGTCTAGAGGTCACAATTAGCGGTCGGAACAGTCCTCGCTCTACCGGCCAGGCCCCCGTCATGTCCTTTTCCTCCACAGCAGCTTCGTTTCCGCAGCAGGCATTTCTGAACCCTGGTCCTGCGCCCTCGCCGCCAACTTCACAGCTGCCGAGTTCCTCTGGATTATCATCATCATCATCATTTTCCCACTCGTCTAATAACGTGCATCGGGGGAACGTGAGCACCACAAACCTTCGGGGCCTGAGCAGCAATAATAACAGCAGTAGTAGTAGTCACAACTTGCATTTCCATCAATTATCGGGGAGTAACTCTGGAATTGCTACTACGTCGTCCTCGGCATCTTCATCGGCATCTTCATCCTCCAAGCTGAATCATACCCCTTCTAACTCGACGTCGTTCCCGTACACGTACTCGTTGTCGTCATTAGCATCGCTAGGCGGGAATACCCATCTTGGCGAGAACTCTCCCAACGCATCCCCCGTTAACGGTCACCATCATCACAATATCGCATCTGCTTCATCTTTGGGGCCGAACAGTGGTGGTGCGGTATCAGCTGCCGGCAGTGGTACCAGCATCAGCAACAATAACAATAATAGCAATAATAATAATAACAACAAGGGTAATAAGAGTAACAGCAATGCTGGCACAGGCAAGATTCAACGACAAGGGTGGGCGTCAATCAAGGAAGACGGCTCGATAAAGTTCATGTGGACAAAACGGTACCTGATTTTACGCGATGGTATACTTGAGTTCCACAAATCAGATAGTTCATCAAGCGCATCTGCAAGTTTACCGCTATCAACAGTATCTAATGTAACAAGAGTCGACCTGAAACCCTTTTGTTTTGAGATTATCCGGTCGGGAAGTGCCAAATCCATATATGTGGCTTGCAAAACTGACTCGGAGCTGTATTCATGGATCGATGATATATACTCCAAGTGTCCCACGCTGGGCGTGTCCTCTCCAACCAATTTCACGCACCGCGTGCATGTCGGGTTTGACGCGATGACTGGCGGGTTCACAGGGCTGCCGGACTCGTGGGCGAAATTGCTAATGACAAGTAAGATCACCCGTGAGGAAATGGCTGAAAACCCAGACGTGGTGGTGAACGTGCTTGATTTTTATTCGAAAAACATGGCTGATGACGGTACTGCCGGCGGCGCTGCTGCTGCGGTGGCTGATGATGATGACGACGATGATGGAGTTGTTCGTACCACTAATAGCGGTGGTAGTGTAACTTCGTTGGAATCTCCTGTGAGCGCTGCTGCTCCAAGGACACTTAATGCCAATGATTATCTTGGAGGATCCGCGGGTATCAGTGGAATCCCCCCAAGCAGGTACCAGAATAACCAATCTTCTTCTGCTGCCTCTTCTCCCGGACCAGGCAGCGAATCCGCAGCATCGCTAGCTTCAGGGCTACAAGAAATGAATCTTCAGGAATGGACAAAAACCCCTAGATCTGCACCGGCGCCGCCGCCAGCGCTCAACAATAATCATTACCAGAAATCCAGCAGCCCGGTGCCGCCGTCTCCAGTATCGGACCCAGGTTCGAGTTTTTCTTCACAACAGCAGCAGCAGCAGCAGCAGCAGAAACCAGCTTTGGGTGCTAGAACAGCCAATATAGCGCATTTGGCACAAATTGCACCATTACGTCAGGCTCCTATCAGACCTGCAATGACTACACCATCGCCAGCTGCCCCCAGATCACAGCCTGTTGTACCAGGAGTACAGCAGCAGCAAGCTAGGCCAGAGTATACTCGTACTGCCACAGATGTGTATCAGGGGCAAGGTAACCAGCAATACCAGTCGCCTCAGCATTTACGACCAGTGCAACCCTTATCTGTGACCAAGCAGCAACAACAGCAGCAGCAGATTCCTGCACAGCGTGCTGCACCAGCCAAGCCGCAGCAGAACATTTCTCCACTACATGTTAAACATGCCGAAAGTCCAGCTAAAAGACCAGCTCCGCCTAAACCTACCGGTCAGTATCCGCCGCAGGCACAGTACCAGAAACCGCATCCACCCCAGCAACAGCAACAACAGCATCAGCATTACCAACAGCAGTACAAGCCTGTTGTTAAGCCACATGCGGCGGCCCAGGCGGCCCAGGCAGCTACAGCTGCTGCGTTAGGCTCGGCCAGTGGCGGGAAAGCACAGCAAAAGAAGGTTGAGCGACGCATATCCACCATGACTGAGGCCCAGGTCATGACGCGTCTCCGGTCTTCTGTCAACTTGTACGACCCTAGCCCGCTCTACCAGAAGCTGAAAAAAGTTGGCCAGGGCGCATCTGGCTCAGTTTACGTTGCTCGACCTATTGGCACTAACCAGTTGATTCGATCGCATCGTCGGGTGGCCATCAAGCAGATTGATTTGTCTACGCAGCCCAGGAAGGAGCTTATAGTCAATGAGATTGCTGTTATGAAGGATAGCCAGCACCCGAATATCGTGAATTTCTTGGAGGCGTACTTGCGGGGCAGCAATGATTTATGGGTGGTTATGGAGTACATGGAGGGAGGAGCGTTGACAGACATTATTGATAATAACCATTTGACGGAACCTCAGATTGCCACGATATGCTTGGAAACTTGTAAGGGATTGCAATTCCTGCACCACAAGTCTATTATCCACCGCGATATCAAATCGGATAATATGCTGCTGGATGCGCGGGGCAATGTGAAGATTACAGATTTTGGATTTTGCGCCAAGCTGACTGCACAAAAGAATAAGCGAGAGACTATGGTGGGGACGCCGTACTGGATGGCGCCCGAGGTTGTGAAACAGAGACAGTACGATGCTAAGGTAGACGTGTGGTCGCTGGGTATAATGGCCATTGAAATGATTGAGGGAGAGCCTCCATACTTGACTGAGGACCCGCTGCGGGCATTGTTTCTGATTGCAGTCAACGGAACCCCGCAGCTCAAGGAGCCTGAACTCTTATCCAGGGAGATTAAGTCGTTTTTGACGGTGTGCCTTTGCGTGGATGTAAACTACAGAGCAACCACCGATGAATTGATAAACCATGAGTTTTTGCAGAAGGGATGCAGCCCTGAGAGCCTGGCATCATTACTAGCGTATAAGTCTAAACCGAAAAAATTAGCATAGTATATGAATGAGACTTGCATTTTAAGTTTGATTTGAGTTCTTTTTTGTGTTTGCGTGTCATGAAAAAAAAAATCCTTCAAGCATTTGAATTCTCTATAATAAATATATATATACTAACATATGTGGTGGTTGGGTTTGTCTTACTATTATTATTAAAACTTTTTGTTTAAGCCAAAGCTCCAACTATAGACAAACTGATTTTCTTTGTTTCAGGGTTGTAAGAGTTGACTCTCATTGCGGTCATATCCTTAATGACGTAATCGGCGCCAGCAGCCTTAACCTTGTCAGCGTTATAGGTGGTTGCCATGCCAATGACGGTAGCGCCAGCGTCTTTACCGGCCTGGATACCAGCGGGTGCGTCCTCAAAGACCAAAAAGTCAGTGAGACCCAGGGTCTTTGCGCCTAGCTTGTATCCGCTGGGGTCAGGTTTGCCGGCCTTAACAGACTCTGCGGTGATGAAGACCTGAGGGGTGGGCCAGTGTAAGAAATGCTTCAACCACCCAGAGGCCATGGGCAGAGTACCTGAGGTGACGATACCCCATCTCTCAGCGGGAAGAGCATCGTGGAACTCCTGGACACCAGGAACAGGGACAGCAAAGTTTGCCCATCTGACGGGGATAGTAGCCTCCAAATCAGCAGAGGTCTGCTCGTCAGCCATCTCAGGCTTCCACTCTCTCAGAATATCAATGGTTCTGGTACCGTGGGAGGTCTCGAGGATCTTGGCAGCGTCAAGACCGTACTTCTCGCCAAAGTCGTACCAGAACTTCTCGACGCACCCAGTGGAAAGCATGAGGGTTCCGTCGAGGTCGAACAGAATTCCGTCGGTCTCAATATTGATAACGTTCTCAACAGTCATTGTGGTTAGTGTGTGAAGAAGATAGAGAAAGAAGAGAAGGGAAAATGAAAAAAAAAAAAAAAAAAAGGTTTAAAAGAGAAAGAGAGAGAAGAAGGAAAGGGCCAGACTATTTATGTATTTCGGGAGACACGCAGTAGAAGGAAAGGACTTTTTAGGTTTGTGCATACCAAACTTTTTTTTTTTTTCCCTTCCCTTTATTTTGTTTTTTTTTGTTTCAGGATTTTCGTTTGATGTTCTACTTTTGCTATCTTGGATTATCTCTCAGGTCAGTTTTTCTGTAGTCGTGTGGCTGTTGTCGCTGCTTCTGCTCTTAGGGTTTGAGTAAGCCTGGTACTAATAGAATAAGCCTAATAGTCATAGTACTGGTCGAATGAAATAACTGAGTAACTGAATAGCTCATGTCGAGAAGCAGATAAAACATGCCACAACGTCATTTTCTCCTTGATGCTCAGGAGCTTTGTGGCATGTCGGACTAATCGGGTCCAATCGGTCTACGCGCGATTACGTCACGGAAAAACTTTTTTCTTCCTTTTTTTTTTTTTTTTATTTTCGCTTCTCGTGTTTTTTTTCTTTTTTCTTTTTCTGGGTTTTTTTCCTTCTTGGAGTTTTTCCGAGAGGTGTCAAAGTGCGATTTTTGGTGCCTGGGCGCTTAGACTGCCCAGCGCTAAACTCACACACAATTAACAATGTGAGAGCAAAAACGGCCGGCGCTTAGCTCACCACTAACAAACCAGCTCTATCCACCTTATGGCTAAGTATGCTACTATAAACTCTGTGCTCTAGAGTAAGAAAACAGCTTAAATCTTTTTTTTTTTCACAGTTGATTCAGGACAATTGATTTATTATTATTATTATTATTATTACAGTTGATTAATGCCACCGCTGAACCGACAAACGTTGAACCGACAAACGTTGAACCAACGAACGTTGAAAGCTCTTGTTCTATGCGTGGGGGTTCTGCTTATCGTGTTATACAACACCTGAATAGGCTGTATAATACAGCTATGGAAAATTTGATAATCTGTCTTCATCTTATTTTTTAATTCATCTTTATTATCTCATCTTTGTTATATCAGCTCTGAGTCTTGTTCAGCTTGTCCCAAGTAAAACCATCTTGTAATTGTGGCCACTAATAAGCAGCATCACCATTAATATCACGTGGTCTCCAGCTGAGTAGTAGGCACACACACTAAGTTTAATACTTTGGAAATAAGTAGATCACGTGATGCACACCCTTTCATATCCTTTCATATCCTTTAATATACCCTTTCATGTGTACCCTTTCATGTGTATGTGTATCCTTGGCTTTGAATATATGTATAAACTCACGTAGACTGCCTGGCAACTCTGTTTCTTTATCCGTGTTGTCATATACTGAGTCTTTACTAACTCTTAGTACGTTGCTTACCGATTAACTCACCACTGAAAAATCTTAATCAACAGCTTTCACTCAAAGTCTTGATTTTACCAGTTTTACTTCAAGCCAACATGAGCAACGTGCGGAGGTACGCTACCACTGCGTATAGCTCGGTCAGGAAAACCGACCTGAAGATATCAGAGATATTCGGCACAGCAGCAGGTTCTTCAAGCACCGGCCCCAACAATAACTTCAACAATAACTCAGGTAACTGGCTCAAGAAACGAACTTTCCCTAACCAGTTCCAGCACCAGCCTTTAGTATCTGTGCATCCGGCCAATAAAGATGTTATTGGGTATACGATATACGGCAAATTCACCCGTAACAATACTATTCTCACCTTGACCAGAAAGTATCGGTGGAAGGATACCAGTTCCATGTCTGCACAGGATAAACTGCTACAGTACATCAGACCGCACCAGGAGCCGCTGCTTAACATGAGCACAGGCAAAGTCGGGTTTAAGGGCACAAAGAAGGGCGAATACGAGGCTGCTTTCCAAGCTATTGTGAAACTGATCAACCAAATGGTTGACAAGAAATACCTCGACCGTCCTATCGACGTGGTCCTAAACGAATTCGGTCAGGGCAGAGAGGCAATGATTAATATCCTTAACGGAAGAGAAGGCGTCAAAATTAGACCCTGTCTGACTGCTATCAGTGATAATACGCCTATACGGTTCGGCGGATGTAGACCTCCTAACAAGAGAAGAAGATAGCATGTATATAATTTAACCAATTCAACCAATTCGACCAATTTAGCCAGATAGTCTTGTAGCCAAACATTCACCTCTATCTATAATATTTTTAATGCCAACACAGAAAAGGTACTGTCGCATATATTCATATATTTCCTTCATGGACATATTATACCTTCAAGATCAAACTCAACTCGATCAATTTGATCATTCACTACTGCCCATGCTCATGCTGAGACCGTTTCGCAATTGTCTGTCACCGGTGATTCCAGAAATCACTCTCAGGGTAACAGGTCTGTCCTCGGCAATGAGCACGAAATCAGGATCTGCGTCACCAGCAGCAGCGGCTTTTTCTTTACTAGACAACTTGCCGGTCAGATCCATGGTCCAGCAATTAAACAAAATAGCACCCAAGTTTTATCTGAACCCGGCAGACATTGAGGTTTTGAATACTCCCGAGCAGTTTTACACCCAATTGAAGCATCTAATCAGCTCAGCGAAATCAAGAGTGTTCTTGTCTACTTTATACATTGGCAAAACCGAACATGAACTTATCCAGGTATTGAACGATGCTCTGGTCAAAACTCCCGAGCTGAAAGTTTATATACTTACTGATGCACTAAGAGGTACTCGCGAAGCGCCCCAGACATGCAGTGCATCTTTACTAGCCAGGCTCACGGAATCATTTGGCACCGACCGAGTGGTGGTTTCAATGTACCATACTCCGAAATTGCATGGATGGAAGAAATCCCTGATTCCGCATAGATTCAACGAAGGTCTCGGGCTACAACACATGAAGTTATACGGAGCTGACGATAATATAATTTTGTCCGGGGCAAACCTTTCACAGGACTACTTCACTAACCGACAAGACAGATATATTCTGTTCAAAAATGCCCCGGAGTTTACAGACTATTATTTCGGCATACAGCAGGCAGTACAATCGTTGAGCTATCGAATCAAGTATTCAAAGGAAGCCCAGAACGGATTTTTAATGGAATGGCCGCATTATCATTGCGAACCCATTCAACGACCTCTTGAGTTTATCAAACATGCCACTCAAGTGCTAGCACCATTGCTGAAGCCACAGTTCAAAAACAACAACAACGAGAAAAACACCAACACATTTGCATATGCAGTTTCGCAGTTCACACCGCTACTTAGTCCTGATACTTCGACCGAGTACAATGCTATATCCAGGATAATGAGCATGCTGGGCTCAGATAGATTTTCATGGACTTTCAGCGCCGGCTATTTCAATATCTTGCCCGAGTTTAGAGATAAATTGTTCAAGACGAAACCCCCAACAGCCACAGTTATCACTGCATCACCCTATGCCAATGGGTTTTACAAAAGCTCAGGGGTATCCTCGCTATTACCAGGCGCATATTCCTACCTGGCGCAACAATTTCTGGTAGGTTTACAAAAAGCCGGCGCATCAATGGGCGGGAAAACCTCGCCATTGCTTCTCAACACCAAAATGCTGGAATGGCAAAGGGGAGTGGTAAATACCCCCGGTGGCTGGTCATTCCACGCTAAGGGTATATGGGTCTCACTGCCAAAACTGGGGGCATCACCACCACCGTTTATGACAGTTATAGGCTCAAGTAACTATACCAGACGGGGTTACTCTCATGATTTGGAATCAAACGCGGTGCTCTTTACCGACGACAAAAATCTACAGCAACAATTGAAACATGAAGTGGATAATTTGGTGGCAAATACCCGCCAAATGTCTGTGGATGATTATGACCAGGAAGATAGGAAACCTGACTGGAGACAAAAGCTTTTTGTAAAATACATGGGTGATAAGTTGTAGTTAAATTATACAGGATTTAAATTGTGCGCATACATATCTTGAGATCTCGAAATTTAGATCTCGGTTAATTGTGGAGATCTTAAAATATTGAACCTATAGAACGTTCACGTATATATAGCCTAAAATTAATCAAGCAATCAACAGCTATTTACAAGCTTCTCATGTCTAGATCTAGAGGAAGACCAGCGCGGTCTTCACCGCTAGCTAACACTTCGGTCAAGCTAGAACAGCAGAAACAGAAGCAGAAGTTACAGCAGCAGCAAGAACTAGAGCAGGAACAACGTGAGAACGAGGAACAGCAGGAACAGCAGGAACAGTTAGAACGAGAAGAACAGGAGAGATTAAAACTGAAACGGGAACAAATTGAAGTGATGAAGAAGGAATTGACCAGTTTGATTGATAAAATGTACGCTCCGATATCTGAAAGTACCGAGATTCGAGATGCTATTGAGAGGTTACAACAAGGTGACCCTCTGATACAGAAAGCCATGATAGACCCTGACGCGTTTTTTAAAGTAAGCGGCAGTGTCAAGGTTGAGAAGGGCGAGGAGGACGAGAAGGAGAAAGGCGAGGAAGATAAAGACGATCAGGAGAAGGACGAGCAAGAGAAAGACGAGCAAGATAAAGATGAGAAAGACAAAGATGACGAACAGGAAGAACAGAATAAAAGCGACGAAACAGATGGCGAAGAAAATAAGGAACCTTTAAAATCGCAACTAGAACGAGACAGGGAAACTGTTGAAAACCTGAAAGAAGTGGAAAAACTATATGGGAAACTACGGAATTTGTATGAACCCGTATTCGAAATCATCCCACAAGTAAAACAGTCTATTGAGAAAATTGAAGCCTTTGAAAACTCTGACGGGGAACCTGATGCTGCTGAGGATGTTGAAGAGGATGTCAAGGATATTGGCCAAGAGCCAGAAGAGACGAAACAACTTGAGGGATCTGAAGCTGAAGAGCTTGGCACTAAGCAGGAACAAATCGAAATCAAAGAAGAAGATGAAAAAGAGAAAGGAGAAGGAAAAGGAGAAGAAGAAAAAGAAGAAGAAGGAGGAGAAGAAAAAGAAGCAGATGCATCAGAGAAAGAAGAAAACGAATCAGAAGATAAAGAAATGTTGGAGGCTCCTCAGGAGTCTGAAAATGACCGGCAGGAAACATCTGAGGAGCCTGAAAAGGAAGAAGTTTCTGAGGAAACTTCTCAAGCACCAGTTGACAACTCTGAAGAAACAGTTGAGGAAGCCCCGGAAATTGAGACGAGAAAGAACTCACAAGAATCCAAAGCTGAGCCAAATGCAAGCACAGAACCTGCTGAAGAAGCAGACTCTGAACCACCGGTCAATGCACCAGGTAAAACCACCAAACCCTCAAAACATACGATTCCTTCTAGCACATATGGCCACCCCAAGAAACGACGACGTGGGAACAATATCGACGACCGCTCTGCCTCTCAAGAAGCTGATGCCCAATATGGCACCACCAGCAATCCTTTGGTACAGATCCCTGAAGTGCCCAAGGTCGGGTCACAGGTGGCTTACAGACTGCACAAACAGAGGGGAAATGAGGATGAAGAATGGATACAGTGCGTGGTGATCAAGGTTATATTGGAAGGAACCCGCTACGAGGTACAGGACCCGGAACCCGACGATAACAACAACCCAGGCAAATCATACAAGACCTCAATCAGGGACCTGATAACTATACCTGAGAAACGAACCACCGAGCTAATGTCGCAAGTCTTCCCGCCGAAATCAGTGGTACTGGCACGATACCCGGAAACCACCACTTTCTACAAAGCTGAAGTGATCAGCTCTAGGAGAGATGGGTCAAAGTGTAGACTGAGATTCGAGGGAGAGGAGGAAGTGGGTAAGGAGACAGAGGTGGATCGTAGATTTGTTCTACCATATCCAAAGAATTGAACATATATATATATATATGTATATATATCATTGTACGTAGAAGCAATTTTTTGTATTCTTTAATACACACAATACCATCCTGATATACACTTTAATACTTTATAATTTTAATCCTTTTTTTATATTTCTGGCTTTCATTCAAACTTTCAAAAATGACAGAGCAAGGTTTCGGTTACCGTAGGTATAACCCTGGAAAGTCTCAATAGCCTTATCAGCATCTTCCAGTGAAGTGAACTTGACAGAACCAACACCGAGAGATTTACCGTTAGGCAGCAACTCTATCTGGGTTTCCTCTACTGAGCCAATAGTCTTGAACAGATCAACCAGATCCTGCTCAGTGGTTGACCAGGGTAAGTTACCCACGAAAATGCTTCGGTTACGGTCACCATTGCCTGACATGGGGTCAACTCTCACAAACTTATCCTCTCTCACCTCCAACTGACGACCCTTCCACTCGTAGTTATCAAACTTGGCAATAGCATCCTGGGCACTCTCAGCGTCCTCAAACAACACAATACCGGTTCCCTTGGATCGACCGTCATGTCCGTGGTTGATGTCGGTACGCACAATGGTACCAGACTCCCGGAAAAGATCCTTCAGGTCCTGCCAGCTGACGGAGTATGGCAAGTTGCTCACAAACAGCTGGGCACCAGGGGTAGGCGCAGGCATGTTTTTGGGAGCAGGCTTACCAAACTTCTGGAGCCCTGCTGCAGCTCTCCCAGAAGCCACACGTGGGGAAGGACCACTAGAAGAACGAGCATCCCCCCCGGCACCGGGAGCACCACCACCACTTTTACCACCAAACTTGGGCTCGGTTTCTCTGTCTTCCCTGACAAAAACCAATCTACCCAAAAGCTCCTGGTTGCTCAAAGTGTTGACGGCCTCTCTGGCATCATCGGCAGAGGCGTACTCCACAATACCGCAGCCCTTTGATCGTCCGTTAGGAAGCATCAGCACGTCAGCAAAGAGAACTTCTCCAGCCTGCGCCATAAACTCCTTGAGTTGGAACCATTTGACCTCATAAGCCAGGTTTCCAACATAGACTCGTCTGTCTTGTTCAGATGAACCTTTAACACGATTGGCTATATTACTACTACTCATATCGTTGTATCTCGGCCGACTATTATAATCTCTTCTGCTTCTACTATCTCTTCTTCCTCGATAAGATCTTGAGTTGTCGCGACTACTATAATTGTTATTTTTTTCGCTGTCGTTGCCACTTTCGTATTCTCCTCTTATAGATGTATCTTCTTCTGCCTTGATTCCGCTATAAACACCGTCGTCGTCCTCTCCTCTTCTACCCAATGGGGACCTAGACCTGTCTAACCTTGGACGTAATTCGTGCTAAAATAACTGTTAGAACCGCAATTTAGAGGAGGAAATAAAAGTATTGTGAGAGAAAGGGTATATATATATGGCTTAAAAAAATAGCACTTCACTCATAAGTGACAACTCAGAGCAACCACACAAGGAATATGCACCCACACAAAAACAAACAAACAAACCCCCCGCACAAGCTTACAATTAAACCAGAGTGAAAATGGAAAAAAAAAGGTTCAAACCAGTGTAGAAAAAAAAACTTTTAGGGTTGGTACACAGGAGAATAAGAGAAGGAGAAGAAGGTGAAGAAGAAAATCTGGGATTTATTATTGTGTGCTGAACAAAGTTGATGATTAACACCAATCTCTTCCCCCTCGTGGCTGTGGAGAATTTGTCAAAAATTAGGTAATCTTTTTTTTTGTATTTTCTTGAATTTTTTTGAATTTTTTTGCATTTTTTTTGAATTTTTTTTTCTCTTGTGGCTTGTTTCAATTGTGATAGGCTGTGTGGATTTGACTTTTGTGGTATTTTCTCTGGGTGCATTGTTTCATTGTTTGTTGAAGTTGGCTTGGGCTTTGCGTGGTGAGTTTGTGGTACAAACCTCGAGAGATCATTTCTCTCATATGCTAGAGGCTCGAGCATATAAACTTCTGATTTGAGACAATGATACCATTTGGAAGGCATGCAAGGACTCTTAGAGCGTCCTTCTCAAATGGTACAAAGCCAATTGAAAAGAAAAAAGAAGAGAGTGTGAGAGTTTAAGAGAAAGCAGATGGTAGAGAAAAATCATGATACTGTGGGCGGATAATACTTACATCCATAAATGACTGTGAAACAAAAGAAGCTTTTTCTTTGTTTGAGAGCTCTTTATCTCCCTACTTGATTTCCACCTTAATTATCTAGCTGCTCGCTTGTTTTGTAAAGCGGGTGTCAAGAAGTGGTACAAACTGAAAAGAATGGGAGCATATATGAATTCATGAAAATGGAAAAAAAACCCTGAAATTTCAAAGATCGATCAAGAAATGGTTCAAACGAATATGCGTGTTACCAGTTTTTAGACAGCATGTATAGACAAGTACGGGTAGCTATAAGGCAGAAGCAAAAATCAAATGCTACAAAACGCTTGAGCTTGAAAAGTTGGGCTTGAAAATTATTATTGTTCTTTGACTACTACCAACCATGAACCATTTGCTCCACGAAAAAGTTGCCAGTGGTTTTTTTGTTACCACCTCCCTCAATTTCGCTTTTCACGTTGCGATGAATTTGAGTGACATAGTCCGAGTAACTAAGAGTCTCATATCTGCGGTCTTCAACTAGCATTGCCATGAACTCGTTTTCAGCACCATCCAGGCCGTCTCTGGCAATCTGAATAGATATACTTTCAGCGTCGGATTGATCTGCCAAGTACGCCAGCAGCATTCTTGTATTTATATTAATTGCCGTGTCGAGCTCCGGTATTGTGTTGAGATACGGATTAATGTCCTTTAAACTTTCAGCACCTAGTAAATCCTTCACCAAAGCCGAAGTGGCATCCTTTTGAATATACAGTAGTGCCACTGATTGCCCGTTATACACCAAGATGGCCCCGCCATTGTCAACTGACTGGTACGCTGCTGTCACGTTCTGATATGTCCGGGGATCATCACCTGCTTCGGTCAACAGATGTAGAGGGTACATTCTCGGATACAAAAACACCGCTAGTTCGTCAGCGCTCATAGTATTCATTTTCCTGGCAACGTGGACCCTGTTGTCGCTGTTAAGAGCGAGTTTCCTCAAGGGTTTAGATTTGGTCAACGCTAACGCATAAACCAAGAAAGAGCGCAAAGATAGCGGCATTAATAACTGTGAGGGTGGTAAATTAGAGCCGGCGTTTCTCCTGTAATTAGCAAACACCTCTGTGACTTTTTCATTGATACCGGTTCTGATTTCAGATAATGGCCGTAGATTTATGCTATGCAGCGCCTGTCTGGTTAAAATACCCATGCATGCGTCAATATCACTAAAACTCATGACTCGTTTGAACTGCTCTGTCACTGCCGCAAGCAAGTTCAAAACTCTTATACGTCGTTCGCCAAAACTGGTGGTATACAGCAGAGCGACCTGGAAATGAGCATCCAGTTTTGTGTCAAGCTTGCCATCGTATTTGAATATCACGCTTAGTACAGTCTCTGGAGTGATTACCCCCAAGTTTATATCATCGACATTGCGTTCAATAGGTTGGAAATTGCCCAAGTACCCAGCAACTTGTAATCCATTAGAACAACGCACCCGCAAAACACCCTGATATCCAACCTCCCCGCCAGCACACACACATTTCACAAAATCATTGATAAACTTTTTACCGTCTCGTTCTGGCACGAAAGCTGTATACATTCTCTCTGTCCCTCCAGTGACTCGTGTTACGTAGCCGGTATTGGCCACGTCCATGTATCCATTAGGAAAACAGAACAAGTCCACGCCTATCCCAGCTTCCGCCAGCTTTTCGCTCAGCTCGGTGTAATATTTAGAGTTAGCGGTGAGTAGATCCTTGTCCAGTTCTCCATTCTGGTAACTATCTTCACGTAAATGCAAGTTTCCTGGGCCCCATGTAGGCAAAGATTGTAATACTATAGAAACTCTTCCCCCGCCCAATGCAGATAAAATGCTGTGACTTACTTTGAGGACTGCGCCATAGGCGGGCTCTCCATGGATATTGTCTTCAAATATGAGATCTAGCCGGTTTAGAAGCTCTTCAATCACTAAGCGAGACTCCTCCGGATCCACAAACAGACCCCGTTCTAATGGAGCAAAGGGGTCATGCACGTCCTGTACCACCATCATCTGAGGCTGTTCCAGCTTAGGGTCCAAGTTATAAAAGTGAAGCTCCTTGTCAAAAGTCGCAATGGCCACCCTTGTACCCTTGGGTAACGCATGTCGGTTATTTCCACCATAAAGCGCTTTTCTAATTGCTTCCACTGATAATTTGGGGAACCCTCTCCTTGCGGAACTCGTAGTCACATCAATGAAGAAAATATGTTTCAGGCACCCGGGCTCTATTTTCTTACCTTCGGAATTCTCCTTGTAATAATCTGGACCTGCAAGTATATCATAAGTACCAGTAGCCAACTCCGGCTGGTTTGCCCAGTTTAGTCTTCTATTATCATTATCCAGCACATCAACGTAATCGTCCGGTACCCTATTAGTAAATTGGCACAAATTACAAACCATTGAGAACCCGCTGTTACCAAATATGAAACTCGGGTTGACATATGCTCTGCATCGTCTACACCGTGGGATTTCCTCGTTCTTGCTGAAATCTTGTACTGCCACGCCGCCGCCATTACCATTGGGCGCAAACGGTCGTATTAGCATCCCCAATGGTAACTTTACTAGCTCCTGCAATTGCTCAGATGCAGGTACATTGTACATTGATAGCCGTACAAAGTTTGGTCCACTTATCCCCTGATCTATCACTTGGTACTGGGTCCCCGCAGGTGGAGGACACGCATGCTCAAACGTCTTGAACTCCAGCTCAGGGCCCAGCGACTCGTCAGCAAACCTCCGGTCCTGTATTAATGACGGCATAGCATCTGAGTCCCTGGGGTTTGGCACAGATGATTCCTGCG
The DNA here is from genome assembly GCA_003708315.3 of Groenewaldozyma salmanticensis. Classification (NCBI taxonomy): domain Eukaryota; kingdom Fungi; phylum Ascomycota; class Dipodascomycetes; order Dipodascales; family Trichomonascaceae; genus Groenewaldozyma; species Groenewaldozyma salmanticensis. The sequence goes on from PPNW03000021.1 coordinate 52,838, forward strand.
GCTGAATGGGCTGCTGCTGGTTCTCTTGATGCTGCTGTGGGTATGGCACAGCATTAGTCTGTGACTGAGCTATGAAAGGGGAAAACCCCGAGGGTTGAGTCTGTGGAGCTGATTGCACCCCTGGTATTATAGGAGATGTTGCTGGGTACTGTGTCGCATACTGCTGCTGTTGCTGTTGCTGCTGCTGCTGCTGCTGCTGGTGGTCTTTGCCGAGATCATGATATGCATGTCTGTTTTTGCGTTTATGGCCAACTTGTAGGTCTTGAAGTCCATTTGCCACTTGATCAGCTGGGTCCATTGCTCTCAAGAGTATCAGCAAGAAGAGTATAGCCTCTTGAAACTTACTGACTTGGAGGTCTATAAATACTGGTTAATGATGATGTGTTGGAAGAAATTATAATTAAAGTGTATACAATGAAATTCGACGTTTTAGCCGCGCGCCACGAACATGCCACGAGAAAGGCACATCGACCTCGCAATAAACACAAAAAGACGCGAGAGCGCGAGCATTTATACCTGTGCGCTCTCAGCTCAAGCATGTATATATACACAACTATTTTGATTCTGGAATTATTTTGAGCCCAGCCAATAAAGAACAAAAAAATGGGAGTCAAAGGTGAGTTTTTTTCGAATCTTACTTTATTGCTCTTCAGCCCTTTATAACTCTGCTAACAAACTAACAAACAGGGTTGCTGCCGTTGTTGAAAAGTGTTGGCATTGCTAAGCATCTAGGCGCTCTTTCAGGTTTATGTGTGGGAATTGATGGCTATTCATGGCTCCACAAGTCAATTTTCCTGTGCTCCGACGAGTTGGCACTAGGTAAAGATACCGAGAAGTATCTGTACTATTTCGAGAAACGGATCAAGCTGCTTCATCATTACAACGTGACGCCGTACTTTGTGTTTGACGGACGCCATGTACCCACCAAGGCCAACGTCGAAACTTCTCGAGGCGAGGCCCGCGCGAGCTATAGGGAGCAGGGCATGGAATTAAGAGAAAAAGGGTTACTTGACGAGTCCAAGAAAATGCTGGCAAAGTCAATTGATGTTACTGCGACCATGGCAGCCACCGTCATGCGCATGCTCCGCGATAATAATATAAGCTACGTGGTTGCCCCTTACGAGGCAGACGCTCAATTGGTTTATCTGGAGAAGATTGGTAAAGTTCAGGCAATCATCAGCGAGGATAGCGATTTGCTGATTTTTGGGTGTAAGCGACTGTTAACCAAAATGGATAACTCTGGTAACTTTATCGAGTTCAACGCCAACGACTTGAACAAGTGCAGTGGTCTACCAGGACTAGGCAACTTAAACTATAAGCAGTTACGGCTCATGGCAATCATGTCAGGTTGTGACTATTCACCAGGAATCCCCAAAATAGGACTAGTGAAGTCATTTCAAATGATTAAAAAGTTTCAGAGCTTTGAGAGAATATTGAAAGTGCTAAGGTTAGAGGGACAGCTCAAGATACCTGCTGATTTCGAAAATGTCTATCATAGTGCTGATTTGTGTTTCAGCCATCAAAGAGTATACTGTCCTGAGAAGCAGGAATTAGTGATGCTAAATGAGCCTGAGGAAATTGTGACTTACCCCGGGTTTGACAATATAATTGGGCCCTTCATTGAGAAAGATATTGCTAAAATGATTGCCCAGGGTGAAATAGACCCCTTCACGCTGGAAGAGTTTCATATTGTCGATAGAGAACGCTTGATAAACTTACTACCAATAGCGGAGGCTCAAACCACACCAATGAAATCACCGTTTAGCACAAGCTTTTTTTCCTCTCCAGCAAAGCGTCAGCTTGGTGTTGGTGTTGCTGGAAGGAACGCTAAACCAATTCCGCGACAGCCTCTCACGCCGATACAAAATACCCTGGGTAATTTCTTGAGAGGAGCTTCACCAATTGCATCATCCATTACACCTATAAAGGGCTGTTCCACTGTAAGTTCTGTTTCCACCTCCTCGAGCGTGAGCAAAAGGCTTCGGCAGTACATGTTTGCGGACAATGAGGAGGAAGACGACTTTGATGGCGAGACTGCTACAGGCTCAGATAAGGAGAATGCTATCCCAGCAAGCAAATACTTTTCATCCCCGTTAGTCTCATCGTCTAAGGCTAGTGCACTCAAAAAACGGTGTACGGTTGTCGGAGGTGGAGGAGGACGAGAACTTACCCCTCAATCTAGAAGGGCTACTACTATGCTCAACTCTTCACCTTCTCCGCCCTCACTTAGTCCCGTAAAAGCAGTTAAAACCGAACAAGAACAGCTAACAACAGCAGTTTCAGATTGTATATCAGAGCCAAGGAAGTCACAACAACAGCAGCAGCAGCCGCCGCCGGCATTGAAACTTGAAAGAGCAATGGAAGCTTCAGTACGAAAGATCAGTCTGTCAAGAACATCATTGCAGCAGTATATATTTTCACCAGTTGACTGAAAACATATAGGCCCGAGACCTCCTCGCATATTTATACAAATATATAGCTATAGCTTTACAAAAATGCATTTCCCTCCTTTTTTTTTTTTACGAGAATAACAAAACAAGAAGAATAACAAACAAAACAAAAGATAGCTTTATAGTTTCTAGTGTACTACTCTTATATATTTATGATTTCAGTCAATGACTTTCCCCAGGCTTGAGCTAGAAATCTTCTGTTCGTTTTTGCTAACCTTCTTGAGTGACTTGCCCAGCTGGATTTCTCCCAGGAGATTGCTGATATCTGGCACACCTCCTCCCAACGCTGGCGCTGGTGCATTGCCAGTTGTTGGTGGTGGTGGTGGCGGCGGTGCTGGGGGAGGTGGTGGTGCTCCACCCTGTGCGGGGAGTGGTGGCGCCGGAGGAGGAACTGAGGGCGCACCACTCTGTGAAGGTGGTGGAGGTGGTGGTGGTGGTGGGGCACTAGGAGGTGCTGCAAAAGAATCGGTCATTGGAGGAGGAGGAGGAGGAGCAGGGGGTGGTGCACTGGGTGGTGCACTAAAATGCTCAGGCGGGATCTCAGCAGTTTCAGGAACCTCAGCAGGAACTTCAGCAGGAACCTCAGCAGGAACCTCAGCAGGAACCTCAGCAGGAACCTCAGCAGGAACCTCAGCAGCTGCCACAGGTGGTTCAACAGGTAGTAAATCCACCGCGGGTTGCTGAGGTAATGAAACAGCAGACTCATTCGGCGTAGCAAAGGCGGACGCATCACGAGATGAGTCTTCGGAAGCCTGTTGAACCACTCCGCCACCCATAGATCCAAATAGAAGGGATGCCAAGTATGCCGGGTTTTGGCCGCCTCTTCGTTTGCCATCCTCCTCGTCATCAGAATCGTCTTCAGCATCATTGTTATCGGCTCCGTCGTCACCCCATCCGTCATCCTCAGTATCATGACCGCGCTGTACGGCGCGCTGCTTGGCCGCTTCCTTTTCGTCAACCTCAACTTTTTCTGGTTGAGTCTGTCTGAAAAAGGGGTTGTGAGTAGAAGTAGAAGTAGAAGCAGCGGGAGCAGAAGCCTGAGCAGAAGACTGGGTAGAAGACTGGGTAGAAGCCTGGGCCGCAGGGGTTTGTGCTTGCGCACGCAAAAATGGGTTATGACTTTTGGAGTCTCCAGGTTTGCTAGCATCAGCGGCTTCAGCTGGAGCAGTTACAGAGGGTTCAGATTTGCTGGAATCACTCACTGCAGCGCGAGTATTGGCAACAGGCTCCTGAGGCTTTTCGACAACCTCTGGTTCCTCACTTTGTCTAAGTAACTTTTCTTCCTGTTCTTTAGCTTGCTGCATTTCAGCTCGCAGAGCAGCCAATCTAGCCTCTTTTGCATTCTTCTTGGCTTCTCGTTTTTGAGCATCCTCTTGGAGTTTACGCAACCGTTCCTTTTGAAGTGCCTGCTGTCGTAACAGCTCCTTCTCTTCCTCGTCATCATCATCATCTCCTGAAGAAGACTCTTCAGCTGCCGGGGCTATCGGAGCAGAAGGTGCGGGCTTCACTGCATTGTCAAGAATCTGAGGAGCTTGAGCAGGAGCTTTTCTACTGGGAGGACTTGCCGGAGCAACAGGAGACTTTGGAGAAGCCACAGATGATGAAGAAGAAAATGGAGAAGCGGCGACTGGTACAGCTTCTTTCTTCTCTTCTTTCTTCTCTTCTTTCTTCTCTTCTTTCTTCTCTTCCTCAGCTTCAGGCCCTGGAGGCGAAAATGCAGATGAACTCTTGGGAGCTCGCTTAATACCCAAAGCTTCCAACTTAGCATTCATTCTACGTTCAGCTTCGGCTTTAATGTAAGCTAATCGCTCAGCGCCGGTTAGGTGGTTACCACCACCTCCTGCAGACTTACCGTTGTTGGTCTGTGATGTCTTTGGGGTGCCATTCTGAGAAGCCAGCGAGTCACTTGAAGAGAGTCTTGACGGAGCAAAACTGGAAGTTCTGGAGACAGAAGGAGGAGCGGCAGCAGATCGAGGCTGAAGTCTTCTCAAGGATAAAATGAAATCCTTGACTTCATCTTCAACTCCCATCGCTTCGTCCCACCGGCGGCGTTCTCTGTCCTCATGAATATCATCTGGCGATTCACGCAAGGATTTCTCTACATCACCACGCAAGTTGTTTACGCTTTCCTCAATTTCAAACAGGATTTTCTCGTTGCGTTCACGCTCTGCCTGGATTCGATCACTTTCAGCGGTGAAAAGCTCCTCAAACTGTTCTAACTCACTGCCGTCGCTGGAAACCGGTTTACCAGTTAATGCAGCCATTCTGGCACTAACCTTGGCCCGGTTCCTAGCTTTGCGTCTATCAGCTTCGGTGATCTCGCCATTTTTACCGCTTCCGGCAATAGTTGCACCAGGGTGCTCTCTTTCATATGACAATCGAAACAAATGCAGTCGCGTTGAAGCAATCTCGTCTTCAATTCTCTTGACGGAGGAAGTCAATTGCGGCAACAAATCAGTTTTAGCGTTCAGCTTACGCAGAAGCTGTTTTTTATCCTGGTTTCCGGTTTCTGCAGCTAGTAGATCCGCTTGAGGATGGCTTGACACTTCACGTTGAATGCTGGTAATTTGGGCTTTCAGATCCTCAATGGCCTTGCGATCTCTACTTTCGATATCCTCAACAGCACTGAAACTCTCCTCATCCTTAGCATCAACCGCATCTAGTAAGATTTGCTTCTCATGCACCAGTTTCTTTAGCTCAGAAATATTCATCTTATCAGGATCCCTATATTCCTCCACTGCTGGTTTTTGTGCAGCACCACTTCCGTTTGTTGTAGAACGGTGCCTGGCACTGGAAACGTATCCCCCAAGCTCATCATCGTTATTTTTGAACACAGTGGCATCCTTTTTGAGACCATTGCCATGATTGAAAGATCTACCCTTCAAATAGCTCACTTTACCAGTAGACTGGCTACTACTCAAACCTTGAGTTGAGGAGCCAGTGGGATTACTCTTCAGGTAACTCTTAATTTGAGAAACAGATTGCGAAAAGTTCCGATGAGAAGGGGGAACAAGCTCTGGAGGCAATCTTGTAGGCAATGGGTACCCGTTCAGCCTTCGATAAATCAAATGCATTGCCACGGCAAATTCGTCCTTATCAAGCCTACCACGGTTATCAGGATCAGATAAAGTCCAAATGGTCTCTAAATCTTGACGATTCAATCCAGCTTTACCAAAAATGTCAATAGCTTCACCACCACCGATATAGCCTCGACCCCTATCCCAGGCTTTAAAAATACCATCATATATGTTCTTTTCGTCCTTGGTGATTTCCCAAGCAACCTGCGCATTACCTTGTAAGCCAGCAGAGGTATACTGCCCTTGCTGCTGTTGCTGTTGCTGTTGCTGCTGAGACTGCTGTTGGGGCATGAATCTATCCTTCAAAGCGTCAATACCGGGTAGCCCGCCGGTAGGAGTGTTAATGAACCCCCACTGCCCTGGCTTACCCGTAGGCTGTGGCTGCAAGTAGCCCGTAGGCTGACTCTGCAAGGGCTGTCCTGTGACTTGACCAGTCAAGTATGGCTGCTGTTGTGGTTGTTGCATACCACCGCCAGTCTGTTGCGACTGCAAAGCAATACCACCTCCGGTAAGCTGAGAAGTTAATGGTTGCTGAGGAGGTAAAGGAGGTGGGATAGAGCTCTGGTATCCGGTCGCTTGATTCTGTAGATACACACCAGATGTTGGCTGGCTCTGCAAAGGTTGCTGTTGATATCCCGTAGGAGTACCAACTGCCGCCGCCGCCGCCGCGGTAGGCTGAGACTGCAAAGGTTGGTAAATGCTGGACAAAACACTCAAACTGCTATTGGAGTTGTTGACTGCACTGGCGGTGTTGGAAGTACCAAAATTGGGTGCATTACTTGATGCAGGTTCGCTATCCTCGGCAGTACCGAAAGAAATAATATCAACAAGACTGGATACCTCGTTAGCAATTTTTTCTGGAAGCTTTGTTGGCAACCGCGTCCCCTTTAATACGAGAGAGCACAGATACATGGCAAGAGCAAACTCCGGGAAAAGCAGTGCCCCTGATCGGTTGGTATCTGCCAAATGCCAAATGTCAGATAACGTAGAGGGCGACAGGTTACTACGAAGTAGAATTTCTCGAGCACTTTCACCGGTTAATGCTTGCTCATTGGGCAAAACAGCACTTCTGAACAATTGTTCGAATTTAGCCTGATCATCTGCGGTAATGAATGTTAAACGAACTAAAAGAGAAAAAAAAAGGTTAATAAGGAAACTGCAAAAGAAGAATAGTACCAAAGTTCAAGACTTACCATTTGGAATTCTCAAAGTTGTGTTTTTTGCAGTAGAGGTACTGCTGGCAGCTGGGAACCCAGTTTGAACTGGTTGTAACGGCTGTGCCTGGGTAGTGGAGTAAGTTTGATTCAAACCGTAACCGGTGGGCTGCACCTGTTGATACTGCTGCTGCGGTTGCTGCTGGTACATCCCACTGTTTCCCGTAGGAAAACTGGCCAATGGATACCCTGTTTGCTGAGGTATCATTTGCGGAGGTGGTTGTTGCTGTTGCTGGCCATTTTGAAAGCCATACCCTTGAGGCGTTCCTCCATACTGATACATCCTTACACTACGAGTGCAAAGTAGTGCACTAGTTTATTACCAGGGAGATTTTTTGAAATAGAAAAGGACCGTCAATGATGATTGTTCGAGGAACCGCACAAAGTACGTCTTAAATCGCAGAGCTAGTCCTTCGATTTTCGCGCCAATTGGATATCAATCACCTAAAGAGTCCTGACCGTTGGCTCAAAGATTGAGTTCCAAATGAAAGAGACGAAGAGTTATTTCTTTGTCAACCTCTGATAACTCTAGCTGCGAAGATTATCAGAGAGTTTCAAATATATATATATATATATATATATACGCACGGAGAAATCGAGAAGAAAGAGAGAGGCTGTTTAGTCAAGGTGGTCGTTGAAATGGTGTTTTCGATTAACAATTTGTACGTCGCAGTCTGCGTGGCTTGGAACAGAACAGTGCGGCGGTATCGAGTATAAAAAAGGAGAGAGTGGAACTTTCACACTGTATATATATAAGCTTTAATTAATGATCTAAGAGTCTCAACGGCCGGGACCCGTCAATGAGAAAATACCCAAAGCAAAGCTCAAAGTTGTAGATAGATGTGCTTCATTCATATAGGTTGTCTATGGAGATATATATAGAAAAAAAAGGACAAAAACCAAAGCACAATATCCTGCTAGTAAAACAACTATTGTCCCTCTGCTCAATTCTACCCCCATTTACCCCTTATCCTTTGAAGAATCCGCTCAATGTAGTAATCCTTACAAAAGATCATGAACAAGTCACATCAGACCTTACAAGATGATATCAAACTGCATACTTTCGAGTCCACTCTCTAGCTGTGGCCTCGTATCTTTGTCTATCAGTCTTGTAAACATGAGCAATCTCGGGGACCAATGGGTCATCCGGGTTTGCATCGGTCAATAAAGAACAGATAGATAAGAGTACCTTAGATATAGTAAGAGCTGGAGACCATTGGTCTTTTAGGATATCCAAACAAATGCTTCCGTTACTGTTGATATTTGGGTGATAGATTCTAGTAGTGAAGTTGACCTTTGGGGGTTTGAAGGGATAGTCTGTGGGGAAATGAATCGATAAAAAGAAGACACCATTTGCATAAGGACTATCTGAAGGTCCCATTATAGTGGCTTGCCAGTGAAATAGATCGTCTCCAACTGGTCCAGCTGAGCAAGAAGAGGGAGGGTCTCTACAGGAAAGTGAGTTAGTAATCTGAGATGCAAAATATAAAAGAAACACAAGAAATAGATAGTCACAAAAGCAGAAAGCATGTGGAATCCACAAAGAGTGTATACGGTCCAGCAGTTTGGAAATTTCGCATGTGCACCACAAAAGGTTCTGTGAAAAACTGTCAGAACGAGACTGAGTGGCGATTCAAATCATTTGCGCGAAACGAACAAGCTGAATCATCGGCTTGGAAATTTCAGAGATCAGAACCACCCCCCTGTGAAACCAGCGGCAAATACTCCCAAGGTTCCTCAAACGAAGTAGTCTCAAGACCAAAAACAACCCAAGTAGCGAGATCAAAAGTATGCGGCTAGATTTCCTGACCAAAGTACCACATATACACACACTCCTGAATACCAAAAAGCTCTGCTCTGACAGGAAAAACAGCCAGGCAAGATTCCGCACACGAAAAGAGAAAAAAAAATCAACACTTACATTCCGAGGTCGTTGAGTTCCTTATTAATACGCTTAAGAGCCATGTTGTATGTTTAAATGCCGAGTTGTTGCTTGAAACCTGTGATTCCTGGTTGCGGAAGTAGGGAAAAAAAAAGAATTTAAAGGTTGTAAACGCTGTGAAAAGAGTAAAGGAAAAAATGGAAAAGAGAAAAGTTCTGTGGTGCTTATGAATTTTCGCCCGGCAAAACAGAAGGTGTAAGAACAATACATTTGTTAGGGTTTATTCGGGTGTTAGTGACTAGCGGAATACAAATATAAAAACTTAGGTAATCGAGGCGCAATGATTAGTCATGGTTAAACTGAGTCACATGACAGTAAGTCACATGACATTGGTCACATGACAGTGGTCACATGATGTGTTAAAGCTTCTTTTGTACATCGACGGATTCTTGTCTTCCGCGCGCGCGGCGCTAGAGCGATATATATCCTGATGGCTGGGGCTGGCATTTATTGCAGTTGATCATGATGAGGAACCGGCTAGCGTTTTATACAGATCTAAACCTAATCCGAGATTCTCCCTGACATTTGTTTGAGGATGAAGCATGGGTTCCGGGATTGAACTTGCCGGAGAAACTTCGACAGTGCCAGGATTAATCTGTGCGGGTTGTGCCCCTTTTCCCATCTGTTTGAAGTTCAAAAGGCCGCGCTATGTGTGGGCACAAGTATTCTGGGAGGTGAAAATATTTATTTTTTAAGCATTCTGTCTAAGCCACCTGTGACGGCTCAAAGCTTGTGGATATGGTTTAGTTTTCCAAGGGCTCTGGCACAATCACATGCAGGCTGCCTTCTGGGTTTAACTCCATGAGCTACGGTGCTGCCGTAAGATGGTCTTAGCTGAAGCTAAAGTTTTCAGCTGGACCACTTTCAGATCTTGCCAATTAAGAATGTCAGCTTAGATCCGAGCCTCTTGTTCGAATGCCCGGCATCAACTGCTCAATATACCTATTCATAACCCAAGCTCGAATACCTATGAACGCATTACCGCAGAATGCTCAATTATGAGTTATATGCTAGAACCGATAATAATAATTATAGTAATAATAATAATAAATCAAGATACCTCCTAATCAGCGCTCCTCAGGATGGCGTCAACTCAATTCTTGGAGGCATTGCGCATCCAGCCGTCTAGAACGCCGGTATCAACCAAAAGGAGAAATGGCGGTGTTCCAGTTGGTGAAAGGTTAAGCGCTTGTGAAAATTTCAGATGCGTATGCTACGCGCGTGGTCGCGTACAAAGAGGTAAGCATTTTTCACTCACTCATTTGTAGGCGCAGCCAACGGTTGTTTGCCCATATGTTACACACCTTACCAGATTAGTACACCTGGATCATATATATATGGCACCCAAACGAGGCATGCCTCTCTATGCGGAAGCTTTCCTTATTTTTTATTTTTTCTTTGGGGGGCTTTAAGGTACGTGTATCTCCAACGACACAAACAGAGTAGTACCCTGAGTTGCCAGGCTCGCCGGACCTGTTGCGTTTGTGACAAGGAGTGCCCAACAATTGAGCAAAAGCGTGGGGAGCTAAGATTCTTCCAATGTATGCTAAGGTTTGTGGCTGATAGCAGCTCAGTCTGCAAGCACAGATGACCAGGTGGACCCAAAAAGACGCTGTCAGAGTAGCATTCAAGTAAACAAAAACACCTCACTGCTGGTTGGTCCCGTGTGAGTAAAACCCAACGTTCGCGGAGGAGAAAATTTCGCATGAAGAAGTCCTTCTCCGAGTCAACAGAAGAGCTCACTCCAAGTGACGCACACACACACAGGACTTCGGGGTTTCAAAACACCTGTATTCGAATGAACTGATTAAGGTGCAATCTCGGCCTTTGAGACTAGTTTTTTTTTTTTGCTTTTCATTTTATTCATATATGTCTACGCATTTTTGTTTCTTATCTTCTCACCGTTCCAGCCGTCAGAGCATGCCATTGAAGACGCAGCTCACAAGTATATAGAAGCAGACCTAATCATTTCTAAACGTCTGAGGCGCCACCATGCCTTCTCTCTCGTTCTCTGTCTACGGATTAAAGCGGCCGACGACGACACACGACTCCCAGCTCTGCGTCCCATGCACCCAGGCGCAGAGATCCACATGGGCCTCAGCTTAAGCTTTATCGATGACATCGATCGATCAGAGACGGAACAAGAAGGAAAAATAAAAAAAAAAAAAAAAATTTGGGTCAAAAGTCACGCCAGATTTTCAACAGAATGCCTTTCTAGCTTTAGGTCCCCTTCCCAAGATTTCTGTGACTCGCTCTCTCAAGTCGTTTATTAAGGTTTCCACAATTCCGGTTTATATAACCTCTCTCTGAATAGGGGAACTGAATTTTTTTTTTCCTTCTCTTACGGTTTCGATACTTATTTATTTTCTCTAATCCTCTTTTTCCTCTCTCAACAAACTTTACTGTCTTTCTTCTTCTTCTTGGTATTCCACTTTAGCCTTTTTGGAGCACTACTGAAGGGTCCAAGATTAAAAGAAGGTTTCAGTGCTCTTCTTACCGTCGTTCTCCTGGAAAAGTTCAGCACCCCAGCTGCGCCGACTTTCTGGTTTTAACGGTAATAAATAGGAAAAGCCGTCGTCCTGTGCTCGTCATAAGGTCCGACACACTCCTTCTAGCTCGCGAAAATCAGATAGCGCACGAAAAAACAAAAAAACTCACTCTTTCGCACCAATGGAAGACTTCAGACCTGCCAGGTTCGACCTGCGCGAATGCAACAGCTTTCTGGACTCTCTGGAAACGGACAACAACCAGTCCAATCAACGAAGAGGAGAGTTTGGTAAGCTGCCAAACAACCCTAACAACTCAAACTTCTTCACGCCGTCGCCCCAGGACATCCTGAACGAGACGTTCAGAGAGTTCGACTCGGCTGCTCGAGTGAAGAATGACTGGAGCGCAGATAGGTTTCTGTACGGCCAGGGTGGCTTTGATAGTGCCACCACCTCTACTGCCAGCAGCTCTGGGGAGACTGTAGGACGCAACAACAATATCAACAACATGAACATCATCTCTGCCGCGTCCTCTTTGTCACCCCCATCCTCGCTCAACTCAAGCTCGGATTCCGAAGGTGTCAACTTCACCTCTGGAAACGTCAGTGGTGGTGACGCAATGATGTTTGAAAACTCCACTGCCTTTTTTGACAACTTCAGCAATAACAACAACAACAACAATAATAATAATAACAGTAATACCAACGGACGCTACACTGAAGCCGCATTCTTCCCTAATGACACTACTGGAAGTGGAAGTCTTAGCCCTTACAGCGACTCCCATGACAGTGTGATTTATGACCCCAATACAAACTTTAACGGCAACAATAACTCCTACTCCGTGGCCAGTGACGCGAAGGAAGAGTCGGTCTCGCCATTCGCTGTTTCTCCTAATAGACTTGATGGAGGTAACTTTATCAAGCAGGAGGATTATGAAACACAGGAATCTATTCCAAACAGTCCGACGGCTGCTCCTCCCCATTCTGAGCGGAAAACAAGTAACCCAAGGAAAAAGTCTGCAGCTGCGGCCACGGCTGCTACTGGCAGGGTCAACAAGTCCGGCAAGCCCAAGAAGGAGAAGACGTCGCACAATATGATTGAGAAGAGATATCGTACAAATATCAACGACAAGATTCTTGCTCTCAGAGATTGCGTCCCTGCACTAAGGTGTTTGGTTTCTGGCGAACGACCTGAAGACTTGGATGGTCTCGCTCCGGCTAGCAAACTCAACAAGGCCACCGTTCTGACCAAAGCAACCGAGTATATCATTCATCTGCAGCAGCGAAATGCAATTTTGACTCAGGAACTTGACGATCTGCGCATGTCCCTCACTAGTGGTAACCCAGCAGCTGCCGCTGCCGCTGCTGCTGCTGCCGCCGCCAACGCGAATGCAAATGATAACAGCTCCAATGACAACAGCCAGATGCTTCCCAGAGACGGTATGCGGACGTTTAACTCTTATCCTGAGGAGACCCCCCGATCTAGCAGGATGGGAAATATTGCCACTAATGCTATGATGTGCTCTATGGCTGGTCTTGTTGGAACTGGTATGATGTCTGGAGGAGATGGTAACACTCAGACTCAGGGTTTGTCTGCTTTACCAGCGGTATTTGCTGTCCATGGCCCTCTGGGTGTTTCTGGACCCTCTGTTTTGTTTGGACTCAAAGTCATGCTTATTGTGGGAACTTTAATCAACGTTTTGGCTCCCTTGGTAAGCTCATTGTTTTCAAGCAAGCAAAAGAAAGTGTCTTCTGTTTCTGTGGACTCTACTTCCCAGCAGAGCCAGATTTGGCTTACTACTAGTCAGTCTCTTGGTGTTCCCAAGAACGGCGATGTTGTTAGCATTGTTACTCGAATGTTTATGGCCAGTCTCCAATTGGTGAGCCGCGTTTTCAGTTCCAGTGATTCTCAAGCTTCCTTGCAGAATGACTTGCCTAGGGCTATTGATGCTCAGCTGTGTGGAGGTGACTTTGAATGTTCCAGAGTTAGAGTTCTTTATACTTTGGTGAGAAGTCTTGCTTTGCCCAACGCTGATTACAAGAGGTACTTGTTGAATGCCATTCAAGCTAAAGTTTTGCTCCATGGATTAAGTGTTCCTGGGTACTTCCAAAGTGCGCTGCCACACTTGTTCTGGAGACTTGCCAAGAGAAGTATCAAAAATACTTCTGATGCCGAACCACACTTGGTGGCTTTACTGGAAGAGGATTTCTCCGATGTCTGCGATATGGAATCTGAAGAGCTGCTATACAGCTACGCTTTCGGCCTCAGAAAAGTTTCCACAGAGTCTTCTATTCTGGACATACTTGCATCTTCATACTCTACTAGACTGGTACAGGATGTTCTCAAGGAAACTGTGGAAAGACGCGATTTGAACTGCAACTCGGGTCTCACTGATATTGCCACCAAAATTGCGCCTGCTAATACCCCTGAGTTTATTAGAGCCACTGTCACGAAGGCTCTGATTTCGGTCACTAACAATGACGACGTCCAACTTAAGAACGCTCTCGACATTTTTGATCTTGTTCCTAAGAACGAGGATGAAAGCAGCACCAATAGCAATCACAGCAGCAGCAGCAGCAGCAGTAGCAGCAGCAGCAACGAAAGTGACACTAGTAGTGACGAGTTGAGTGAGTCCTCTACTGTCACCTTGTCTCCTTCAAAATCAAAAAAGCTTATAGTCCCACAAGATTGCCGACTCACCATGCATTGTGTGTTTATCCTGCTCTTTTTGAAGGATGAAGTTACACGGCCGAAAGCTATTTCATTAGCAAAGAGCCTTTATGAGAATGATGCTAATATTGGCCTTTTGGGCTTTTTGGCACTGCGTAAAACTCTATACAAGCTCATGTCGGTGAAGGAACTTGCGGGCGAGTCCACACTGGAAAAAATGTCTGCTGCTACCAGATTATGGATTGGCAGCGACATGGCTGATTACCAGGGAATCTCGCTGGAGCGAAGGAGAAGACTAGTTGGCGATTGTGTCAAGATGAGCCTCTTTTTTGGGGGATTTGACTTCGAAGAGGGTTATGTGTCTTCATGAAACGTGTACAAATGATAATTATAAGGTATATATATAGTAATGTAAAGAAAAAAAAAGCTATTCACTAGAAAAGCTTACACTAGAAAAGCTATTTACTAGAGAAGCTATCATTGAAGCATGGAGAAATCAAAGTGTATCAGCACAAGGCTGCTTGAAGTGTAGCTCTATTTTTGCTTTCGCGGTTAGAAATTCTTTTTTAGTACTAGAGTTTTCAGCCGAACCGGGATGATTACCGTTAGACTTGCAACGTTACGTTGAAAGTTGAAGACCTAATCGATAACCAGCAATCACAAAAATATTGTCAATTTCACTACAATCACTACAAACTGGCTGGTTCATATACCTATATCACTCCTTGCTCCAACCTAAATACACTTTACGGATCTTAGTTTTGTTGATTCAATAAGACTGAAATAAAAAGGGGTTGATTTGGCATTTTTTTTAGTGGGGAGTTTATTTGCAGAATTAATCCTCATTAATTATAGCTTTTCTCGGGGACCTGATTCAGAGCAGCAGCAGCAGCAGCACGACCGACATCTCTCAAATTTCTTGGCTTGATTTAAACAGGAACTTATTTTGAATATTGTGCGTTCCTGACTCGTGGATTTTCGTAAACCCCAATTCGCTCTTTGGGTTATCTTTTTTTTTTTTTCTTTTCTGTGTTGCCATGCCGTTTCACTCCAAAATAAACGAGGCTAAAGGTCTCATGGCCAGCTCTCAAGCTGCTGCTTTAGCTGCAGTGGCTTCCGGCTCTGGGTCGTTCGTAGCCCCTCATGAGCACTCGCCATATCAGACAACCCGTTACGGGACTAGTACTCGTGGAGGCCTAGACACTCACCATGCGATACCCCAGCAGCAACAGCAGCATCATCAACAGCAGCATCAAACCATACCTCAGACACAACAAAATCATAATCGCCACAGCTCTGCAAGTAGCCAAGGATCCTCCAATAATCGACAGGCTGCTCCTGCGGTGGTTGCACCTATTCCTCCATCACGTAGGATCTGGATAAAGCGACCGGGCATGTCAGCCACCACCGTGCAAGTTGGACCAAACGATATTATAGATGACCTCAAAACCTTGGTGATTCACAAGTATCCTACCAGTTTAGCTAGAAATTGCGACCCTGCTGATCTGGTTATCAAATGTGCAACCAGCGCTGTACGGCGCCCTAGCGTGAAGCGCAAACCGGTTGGCAGTGGGGGCAGTGGGGGCAGTGGTGCACCAGCAGCAGCATCTGAGGAAAAGCTCAGTACTCATAACCCTACGTTAAGTCTCACAAGTATCAATAGTGGGAATAGTCGGAGCAGCAGCATGAGCAGTGCTACGAATGGTGGAAGCACAAGTCTTACTACATCCGTAGTTTCTCCTCTACGGCCTGAATTTCCACCACGAGATAGCTCGGCCTCAGGAGCTCCTGTGGCAAATAGAAGTGGCAGCAACAGTAAATCTAACAGCCTTACCAGTAGGACCGCTGCCATTTCTCCAACTTTGGAAGCGGTACCGCAACCACCACCCCCTGCATCACTTGCACCGCCAGACTACCCAGAGTTTGTGGTCTTCCAACCTGATAGAGTTGTTTACGAAGTACTTGACCAGTACTTTGCCAACAGGGAAATGACCATGAATGATGCATTTATTATTGACGTGGACAGGGACGAAACTGAGTTTGAGCCCTTAATACAAGCCGCTAGTGATCCAGCAAACCAAGGTGCAGTCGTAGTTACAACCACAGGCGGCGAGGTTGTCGGGCTAGCTGCTGCCCCCGGCCCTATTGTATCTCCTGATGGGATCACATTGCCAGTCCATCAAGGAATTTATTCACCTCCAATGTCGATGCAGATAGACTCTGCCACAACCGTTAGTGATGGTAGCATCAGACAGGGAGAATTTGAATCATCGCAAGGATATCAACCCGCAGATGACTCAGATATGAGAAGAAGCAGTAACGGCTACGGTGGCGGGCCGAGATATTCATACTCTTCGCAAAATGGGCACTCAACGCAGCAACCATTAATCTCTGGCTCTAATGGCGGCAATGGAGCGTACTCCTCTAATAACACTGGTTCTGCAAATGGAGTGTTACTACTTCCCAGACAGTTCCAGGCTAATTACAATAGCAGTAATAACAAGACACAAGTTGGCAAGCATGATAGAGGCGATAGTGATGATGCCCCGTTTGATGTTCCGGCCACTGATACGAGTAGCAGCAGTGAAAGGACCGAAACAAAGCCAGGTTCTGACGCCGACACCAGCACCAGCAAAAGCAAAAGCACCGACAGGGCTGTTGTTGCACCTAGTAACAGGACGAATGATACAACCACGAGCAGTTCTGGTGGTAGTCCTACTGATGTAGGGACTTTGGGTCTGAAGCGGCTCTCCTCAGCTCAGATTCCTCGTCCTGACAGTGTTGTTCCTCATATCAACGTTCTCATTGTTGAGGATAACGTCATTAACCAGAAAATTCTAGAAGCGTTTATGAAACGGAAAAAGATCCGTTCTGCAGTTGCAAATAATGGAAAAGAGGCAGTTGAGAAATGGAGACAGGGGGGGTTTCATTTAGTGTTGATGGATATTCAGCTACCGGTGATGTCAGGTTTAGAGGCCACCAAGGAAATTAGAAGACTGGAACACAAGAACGGTATTGGTGCATTTTCAATGACGGAAAAACACAGTTTGCCTACAAACAAGGAAGATATCCTGGATAAAAAGCTTTTCAAGTCGCCAATAATCATTGTAGCACTTACTGCTAGCAGTTCAAGTGCTGATAAGTCCGAAGCGCTGGCCGCCGGATGTAATGATTTCTTAACAAAGCCAGTGAATCTGATCTGGCTCGAGCAAAAGACTATTGAGTGGGGGTGCATGCAGGCTTTGATTGACTTTGACGGCTGGAAACAATGGGTTGGACTTGATGGTAGAACCGGATCTAAATCTGGGGCTAGTGGTCCCGCTGCCACGCCCTTGTTGCGTCGTGGTAGAAGTTTGTCTAAGCGGTCTCAAAGCAGTTACAGCGTTCGACCAATTGTTGGTGGTGCTGGTAGATCTACGTTTGACCAAGGGCTGGCGAAGTTACAGCCGTTACCTAGAAATGACGAAGAGCCAGTTGTATCTGTGAGCTAAGTTGTAATATATATAGAGTCAAAGTCAAGTACTGTCCCATTCTACGAAGCTGACAATATAATCATGCATGTGGATCATACATATATTTACAACAGGAAAAACAATAATGTACGGCCCATTAATTACGAGGAGCTTCCATACTAGAGTCACGTACTCAATAGGGCCGTAGAAGTACGTAGTACTCATCAATATAGCCCATTACCGAGAAAAAAAATTCTAGATATCCAGCTCGAAATCTGCCATGATTAGACAGACTGAGCGAGGCACAGGGCAGTCACCAAAGACAAAAAAAAAAAAAAAAAAAAAAAAAAAAAAAAAAAAAAAAAAAAAAACAACAAACAAACAAAATAGCTTATGACAGAGACAAAGAAGAAAGTAATCATATATAATATAATCCATATATCATATTATTGAAATAAATATAGCAGTGCTTGTACATGCATGTAATTGAGAAAACATTTTGTAACAGGGTATCAAGCTTGAAGAGAAGTAAAAAAACCTGAGAAAAAAATTTGAGTAAGGGATATTTTTCAGATTAGAAAAAAATTAAGAAACTCATGATCCACACCTACCAAAAATATAGTATTTAATTTTCCCCAGAGAAATAGATTTTACAAAGACACTTTATTCAGGACCTTCATATACTGTTTTCAAAACTTCTGAAAGTCTTCCGGTATCCACATTTGGAGGATCGCTTTCAACTGCCTGCACCAAAGAAGGTAACAGGGTATCCACTTGCGATTCCTCCACTCCAGCGCACATTGATATGATATTGCGGAACTTGGACTCTAGCTTAGAAGACCGGGATCTTAACTCATTGGCTAAACTTGAAAGTTTCTCCCTGTTGCTCCAATACGCGGAAATCCTTGCTTTAAGCAGTGACGGAGGGATATTTTTCAAATCGTCCTGGTTTTCAACCCATACTCTGAAAGGCTGGTCCGCATCAAAGTTTCCCTCAAACTGTAGTGACATTGACGGAGTGTTGTTACCATTGGAGTCTCCATCGCCATTTCCGTTTGGAGCAGACTCGCTCTTGATTCCATCCTCCTGTTTGAATCGCTTGTCTTCCTCTTGCACTGCTCTTTCCAAATTATGACTACTCCTTTGCCATTCAATCAGTTTATTCGAAAGTTCGCGTAGATTGTCCAGCCGTTGCTTTCGTTCAGACAGGCTGGTAGTCGCTTCCTTGAGTTGGTTATGTAATGCAATAATTAGATCTTCCTTTGATTTGAGTTCTTGGCTGAATTGGCCCTCGAGCTCCGTTAAAACAGCACTGATTGAGTGAACGATCTTTGTCCGCTTCTCAGCACTAGAAGGACCAGTAGCTTCTTCACTGTTGTCGACGAATCTCGAGTTGGCTCTAGGCCCAGCAAAGGATCCATCATTATTGATGTTATTGTTATTATTGCTATTAGTAATGCTGCTGTGGTCGTCATCATGATTATTAGTCTTTCTTGGTATATGTGATTGCTGCTCAGACAATTGGAAGCCGCCGTTCTTGCTTTCCACCTTGATCCCGAAATCAGTCGCTCTTAGCCCGGCACGATTGGCAATACTGGCATCAGCTCCTACTTCGAGTAATTGAGAAACAATATTCTTGTTGCCGACCCTAGCAGCAATGTTGAGCGCGGTATCACCATTCTTATCCTGAGCATTAACAATCTCACTCATGAACCGGCCGATTCCAAATTTACCATGCTTTGAGCGAGATCCTCTTCGTACAACCCATTCCAGTAACGACTCCAAATAATATTTAGAGGCGTCGCTGCGGCCCTTGATTGCTGCAGTGAGCGCTATGTGATGTAACACAGTTCTGTTTTGCTGGTCCACCAGCGGTATAGCTGGGTAAATCAAGTTTAATAATGCAGGAAACGAGGAGTAATCATAGTTGTTAGTGACCATAATTGCTCGTATCAGTGGAGACTCGCCAAGAACATTGCCTCTTCGACACTGAGCTCCATGTTTCACTAACTCCTTGACCAAGGAAGCTTGACCCAAGGCGCACGCCCAGTGTAATCCAGTATGTCCATGGTCATCTATTGGTACATCCACATTGATAAAGTCGGCTTTTCCTCGAAGATAGGCACTGAGTGTACTTAACCCACCACCGCCTTCTAGGAAAACCTCGGTAATCACATCCCTAGACTCTTCAAAGTGAGGAGTACTAGCCTGAGTAACAATACCCAACGGCCTTATTGAGTCAGGATATTCTTCGTCGTCAAGAATATCCTCCGAGTACTGTCTATAAGCAGTTGTTCGGTTGTCCTGCACTTCAGCAAATGGTCTCTTGCCCGACTTGATTTCTTGTGTCGGTTTGTCATGAACAGAATTGTGTTGTTGTTGTTGCTGTGCGTGGTCTTGTGAGTAATCCTGGCTCTGGCTCTGACTATGATGATACTGTCGAGAAGCGGGCTGTAAAGTGCGCGGTGAGTCATTTTGTCGAAACGACATTAGAGCAGCTGTAGCATTATTGGATAAAGTAGTCCCACCTGAGTGTACTTGTAAAACCGGCTGCTGGTGATAGAAGCTTGAAACCGAGTTCTGGAATGATATAGTGTTTTTACGCTCTGCTGCTAGAGCTTGCTCCTTGGTAGGGGTATTTTCCATGCCAGCATTGCTGGCATCGAACTGTAACAATGGTTTCAGCTTGTTATAAACACTGTACTGCTTGCATAGCTCTACAGCGTGATCATAAGGGATCCAGGTACCTTGGTATTTTCCGTAACCACCTTGGACTTTCTCATACGCGCCAGTCATAATCTCTCGCTCTATAACTTTAGTACGTTTCGACTTCTCTACTCCGGCAACTTTCAAGATTTGCGTGGCATTCAGTTTGGAATCGCCAATCCGTCTCATGACGGCAACTCCATCCACATTCATCTCGAAAACCTCTACACCAGAGTAAACCGCTTTATAAATGACTCCCGTACCGACCGCAGGCGACCTTAAACCAACTGTGCTGGTACTCATGCCAGAAAGCGTGGGAAATGCTGGTGCTGCTGATCCATTATTCGCGTCCGAGTTCATTGGGGTTGCTATTGACGGGCTCTTTGAAAGACCTTTTCGCTGAGGATACAAATTCTGACGAGAAGGCTGTCGATACTGAGATCCTCCTGCGCTATTATTATTACTATTATTATGACCATTGTTATCGTTATTATCGTCCGGCTGCGTAGCAGTTGAAGAAATGTATCGGGCTTTTTGTGCGCCTCCAGTCATGTCCTCAGAAGAAGAGTTGTTGTTGGTGACGTCTAGTCCATCTCCTACTGGAGCTGCCCCACCTAAAACGCCAGTACTTTGCCTCTCTATCGGCACCTCTTGCTGCGAGTACATTGCCGAAGCAGTATTACTTCTCATTGCAGCTGATGAACCATTATAGCTGTTGTCATTTTCTGTCGGTGCAACGGTTGGTACTGTGCCGTTGTTCTTATTGGGGTCGGATATTCCGTTCATTTCATCGCCTGCATGTATCGAGGAGCCTTCTTGAGTAGCCACAGCACTCGCTGCGCGTTCAGACATCTACTTCTGGCGTCAAATAGCGCAAAGAAATCACAGAAGCAAACTCACAAGTAAAAAAAATTCAATTCTTTTCAGGACGTATTATAGATAATATCGGGCAATTGCTTGTAATATGACGCGACAAAACTGTTATCAGACTTTTTCTAACCTCTTTGACCACGAATTGCAGACTAGAGAATTGCAAAACAGATTGAGCAAAAGCCCTCACAAAAAACTCCGTCTCTTCTAGCTTAAGAGACAACACCTTCCCAGTATACCCAGCGGATACCGTTTCTCTAGCTGTAAATAAAATCTTATGGCCCCTCCAATAAGAAGAAAAAGTTAGGCCCGTGATCGAAGCTGAGAAGAAAGGCAAAAAAAAAAAAAGGACGACTCTCTTTTTGCTCACCCTTCTTACTCGAAATTTCGCGTTTTGTTGGCGTGTGAAAGCGTCATTAAGGTTTTTGAAGCGCGTTGATTATGTAATCGGTTTTTTTGTCTGTTCTCACGATTGTAGCGATATTTCTGTATATAAGCTCAAAACTAACGTAGCTATATAGTCTTCGTGCGCCAACGTTCTATATCTTAGCAGAAATCTCCACCATGGACAAGAATTTGCCGGAGCCGTTGAGGTTTCTTGGCCAGTTGCTTGCTAGGAGCAAGGAATTGAGCAAAGCTGACCCAATAATGTCTTATTTCTGCAAGTTGCATGCGGTGCAGCAGATTCTAGGCAAGAAGCTACATCTGGAGAACGGAGAGGTTGCTGAGTTTGCCTCCCAGCTTCTGGACGAAATTGAAACCTTGAAAAGGGAGGATCCTGTGCTGAGTAGTGAGCAGGGCCAGAATGTACTTGCTGATACTGTTACTTCTCAGGCGTATGCTGAGGCTTTTGCGACAAAGGTCTTTGCAAAGGCAGATAAGGATGTCTACGAGCACAAAACTACCCGAGGAACCGCACAGACTTTTCTGGCTGCTGCTATTTTTTTCGATGTTCTGAAAGTATTTAATGACGATGACGAGCTAGAGCAGGATGTTGCCGAAAAGATAAAGTATTCAAAGTATCACGCTGCGAGAATATTGAAAGCTTTCAAGAATGGAGAAGATCCTAATGACTATGACCCTCCTAAGGTAGAGGAGGAAGACAAGGATAGCGAAAACGAGCAGAGCTCACAACTTCTGGAACCTGAACCTGATAACCGTGAACTTCCTGAAGAGTCGCTAACAGAATCCGAGCCGCCATTGCTTCCCTCAACCCCAGGAAACGATCCTGTCGAGTTGCCAGCTCCTTCACATAACTCGCCTCCTACTTTACCATCATTTGCTCCCTCAGAAACTCCATCATTTCCTAAGCCTCCCTCAGCTGCTCCAGCTCCTAGTATACCTAAAATATCAAGTTCACCTCCTGCTCAACCAGCGCAGACTAAGCATATTACGAAGGAGGATGTCAAGCTCATAATGGACAGTACTGAAAGGATCTCTTCAGCGCAGAAGCATGCCAAGTTTGCCATTTCCGCACTCAATTATGAAGACGAAGCCACTGCGATCACAGAACTGACCAAAGCAATAGACCTGCTAACGAAATACAAAAACTCAACGTGAGTATATTTGTGCATGCAGTGGTATACATATATATAACGAATAATGAAATTGTAATAACTATAAATAAAAATATATATCAAAAGTGTATATATATATATATGTAGATGAGACACTACACGTTCACGCCATGGTATCTCTTAGGAGGAGGTCCATAAGGTTTACAGGAGTGTCCATCGTTGTATGCTGGGGTCTTGATCTGGGGAGGCTCATGTCTATAAAACAGGACTGGCTTCTTGCTTGGTGCTTGATGTCTAGGCCGTCTTTTAGGCACACGTGCCGCCAGTGTGATGTTCTTAGTGTACCCGCCGGAAGCCTTCGACGGAGCATTGTACGGTGCAAGGTTTCCTACCGGCAGATTGTTCTCTCGGTCAGAATAAAAATATGGATCCAGGGTAACTGCTGGTTCGATCTGCTGCTGCAACTGTGCTGGTAAAGGTTGGGGTGGTGAGGCTTTATATCTGGCTTCTCCGTCATCACATCGATGATGTTCGTCTGGGTACTCACCACCATCACCGGCCTTATGAAAGTCATGACTTCCTCCTTCCTCTTCTTCGGTGACCTCCTGCAGCCTTGAATCGTTGGATTCAGCAAAGGAAGTAGCTGGAGAATAGCGGGATGTAGGAGAAACCGCCAAATCGCTGCTCTCGCCGAAAACACCTGAATGGTGCAACAAGGGACTGACGCTACTTGAGTCCCGTTGTGCTTGCTGCTGGGTCGTATTCCAAGCGTAAACCGGTAACGGCGAAATGACAGGATTGGAAACAGATCTAGAGGCTACAGGCCTTGATGATGATGATGGTGATGGTGATGATGCGGACCCGCGAGGATGCTGCTCGAAGTCTCTAGCAGAACTGGTAGAGTTTACTCTCTGAAGTGTAGGTACACTCTGAGCCAATCCCTCTGACTTATTGAGAGCATAGGTCCAAGTGGTAGGTGAAGGTAGAGTTCCAGCTAGTTGTTGTCCTTCGTAAAGCTGTTGCTGTGCGTAAAATGCTGCTGACTCCGTTACTGGGGACGAAACCTGCGGTGCTGGTGAAGGTACCGTTTTTTCAGGTGAAGCGGTTGTGGTCTTTTTGATAACAAGATCACGAATAAATAGTTTCCATGCTAGCAAAGCCATTCCAGCTAGTGTGCAAACTGCAGTCAAAATGGATATTAGGGCGAAAAGTGCATGAATACCAGACTTGAGATATATTTCGATAATGTCTCGCATATGTACCGTCATTATCCCCAAGCTTATTGATGAAATGTAAGTTGCTGGAGAGCTAGCTAAATCTTTGGCAAGCTCCCATTTGGTTTGCTTGGCTGTTGCTGTTGCTGTTGTTGTTGTGGCGGTAATACTGATAGCAGTGACTGGTGAATTTGGAAGGCTTTTCGTTTCCATCACTGACTGGGATCTTTCAATTAGCGGAGACGACAATGGAGAGCTCGATTGCCCTAAAGGCATGGTGGCTGCGGTTGCTAGTGGTGGTCTTGTAGGGAAACCGTTGCTATTCATGGTTTGCTGACTACGCATTTGAAATTGTGCCAGACGGTTGCGCAAATCTTGTTGTTGCCCTCCTCGTCCTCGTCTGCCATCATATGAAACGCGTCCTCCCTGTGCTGCTTTTCTCATAAGCAGATGATACAACGGGTCATTAGCGTGCTGAGACGCGGATGAAACTATTGTCGCCGCATCGTCGTAACCTACGCTGCTATTAACCTCAGTCACATCGTCAAATGGCGCGTTATCTGGTATCATGGAGCCAGGCATGTAAGAGTGATTCTGAGGCAGTGAATTCCGAGCCAGTCTGCTTCGTCTCTTGTTCCCAGATGATGTTTTCGCATAGCTGTTGTCGCCGGCAGTAAACGTTTTGGACCTTGTTTCTTTGGATAGTCTGGGATGGTGTTCTAGCTCAACCACCGGTACCTCCTCGTCGAGGTCTAAATCTGGTTCCATGACTGATAAACAGAAAAGGAATATAAATAAAAAAATGCTTTCTTGCAAAATGAGGGAACGGGAAAATTAGAAGAAAAAAGAAGAAGAGAAAAGCGAAGTGCAAAGTGCTAAAGGCCGAGAGGTAAAAGTTGTGGTACCTTAGGTAGAGAGAAGGTGGTTACACTAACAAAAGTAGTACCCTTCTCGCCATCAAATCTTCTCACACAGTTCAAGATATTCAAGTCAACACGGTTAAGAAGCTATGTCTGATAGCAGGGGCCTGATAATGCAATGAGAAAGGAAAGAAAGAATGGTCAAAGAGAAGAAGAAGTAGAAGAAGGTGTGAAAATTTTAGTCCAATTTACTAGTGACATGCAAGGATGAAGCTAGCTATAACGAGTCACCTCAAATTGCCCTGTGATTGAGGTTCCCGAATTTTTCACCCAAAAAAAAACAAAAAAAAAGGAAGATCGTTTCCCGTGAGCGGGGACTATACTACTACGCTTCACATTATGAAGGTGTGAAAAACGCAGGGGTTGGCAGAGCACTGGGTAATTGTACAATTGACGTACATGCCAGCTAGCAAACTCCCGCCCTCCTGATATCCTCGGTGGCCACTGTGATAGAATAATCACACAATCTAACTATGTTGTTATGATATTTTACAGGGGGGTGGCTGGGCCCAAGCACAGCTGATAGCCGATCTGACTGATAATCTCGAAGGTGGCTTTTGTGTTTGTGTTCCAACTCCTGCTCCCCTAGAACTTAGTTTTTTTTGATTTTAAACTTTCTGCCTAAAATTGTCTGAATCGGACAGGAAAAAAGCATAATATCAATAGAGATGGCTGAACTCTATAGATGCATAAGATAAACAGGGCAGGCTCTATATACCCCACATTTTTACAGCCTTCCTTTTAGGCCATATCTATTTTTACCTTTTAGAGTCAGGTGTCATGAAGCTCTGACAACGAAATAACAGAGGCAGGTTCACTTTGTGAGCATTTCTTGGAAAGTTGAGTTTATTCTGACACTGGCTAATCCAAGGTAAAAAAAAAGAGAAGTGGCCATTTCGAAATCGGAGAGCATCGGTACAGACTTAATTGAGGTACCCACAAGCAGATAACCCATGCAGCTTTTATATGCGAAATACGCACGAGCTTGTAAATTGGCCGTGTATTGGGGGAACCATATGGCTGTCTTAACTGCATGTCTACCTGCGACTTGAATTTGGATACAGTATACTGATTAGAGTTGCCCTGAGATACGCTTTATTCGTATCTAGTACGTATATCAGGTGATTTGTACCTGTACTGAATAGAGCTGTTGACGGATATTGTTTTTGGGGAAAATACAGAATGATACCCTTAAAGCGAAGGAAGGAGAACTCCAAAGTATAGCAAAACACGCATTTCATACGCTGAACTTAGTCTTAATGTCTAACTTCTGGGGATGTAGCCGGGATAAAAATGCAAACGGCGATCTTCCTCAGTGATATCATAGCTCTCGCGTTCCTTATTTGCATCTCGTCTCGACAATTTCCTCAGAAGAAGAGTGAGTCAGTGCAATTTCTGCTACTCAATTAGGTACTAGCTCAAACTTTAACTCCCATCACAGCCTTAGGTTATATTTTTGGTTTCTGCTGGGTTCCATGTGCACTCCTGGTATCCCGGAAAAATTAGCAGTACTAGTCGGCGAAAACGATAGAAGCCTAGTCTCCCAGCATTCCATATGACACACACTCTTGCTCCCAAGAACAAGAATACTCCTCGAAGCCGGCTTTGTTTTTTTCTGTGGTTTAAAAAAAAAAAAAAGTATATCACGTGAGTTTCAGAAGAAGGAAAAAAAAAGAATTCCGTTTATAATTAAGTAAGCTGAAAAATCAGTAGAAATAGTTTTTCCACGCTTTGAAGCGCTCTCTCTCTCTGATCTTGACAAATTTCAAGGTGAAAAAAAAAGTACTTCTTGATAGAATTTTCGTTGAACTTTTCACACGAGAGAACAAATCATTAACTTCACAGGCTGAAATTCGCCACTATAAAGATACAACCAACCCTTTTTTTGATTAGAAAGTTTTTCTCAGGTCTGAGATAAGTTTGAACAGCAGATATTGAGTATTATTGTTTGCAAGGTTTCTAGGTAACATTTTCTGAGGATTTCAATTCAGTCATAGCACTAAACATTTTTACTTTTTTTCCAACATGGCTGAAATCAATACCACATCATGCCGGTTTTACGAGAACAAGTATCCCGAGGTTGACGAGGTTGTTGTAGTCAATGTCAAGGAGATCGCTGATATGGGAGCATATGTGAAATTATTGGAGTACGACGAGATTGAAGGAATGATTCTATTATCAGAACTGTCACGACGAAGAATCAGAAGTATTCAAAAGCTTATCAAAATAGGCAGAAACGAGATTGTTGTTGTACAGAGAGTTGACAAGGATAAGGGATACATTGATTTATCGAAAAGAAGGGTTTCTCCAGAGGATGCTATAAAATGCGAAGAGCGATTCAATAAGTCAAAGGCCGTTCATTCAATCTTGAGACATGTTGCTGAAAAGCACAAGATTGATCTAGAGAAGCTCTACGAGGCTGTTGCCTGGCCTCTCAGTAAAAAATATGGCCATGCATATGATGCATTCAAGTTAGCCATTACTAACAGAGATACCGTCTTTGCAGATATCACCCCTCCTTCTAAGGAGGTCATGGATGAGCTTATCTTGCAGATTTCCAGGAAGTTGACTCCTAACCCTGTCAAGGTCCGAGCAGATGTAGAAGTTACTTGTTTTGGTTATGATGGTGTTGACGCAGTTAAAGCTGCTCTTACTGAAGGTGAGAAGCTGAACACTCCTGAGGTCCCTGTCAAAGTCAAGCTCGTTGCTGCCCCATTGTTTGTTCTTTCATCGCTGTCATTGGACAAGCAAGCCGCTATTGACACTTTGAACAAAGCCATTGATGCTATCAGAGTTTCAATTGATGCTGCTGGAGGTTCACTCAACGTGAAGATGGAGCCCAAGACTGTCACGGAGACTGAGGATGCCGAGCTTACTAAACTGATGGAGAGATCCGAGGCTGAGCAAAGACAAGTCTCTGGTGACGAGTACGAGTCCGAAGAGGGAGAGGACTTCTCATGAATGATAAAGGACAAAGTTTTTTTGTTATAACACATAAAAGGATGTATATATTAAGCATCTCTCTGTATATCTTTTGTACAGCTCTGAAAAAAGTTGAACTTCAAAAAAGACTAAAAAAAAAGAAAGTTTAAAAGAAGAATCCCCGTAGACTCTGAAAAGCCTATTTTTTTCTGTCGCTTCTATTTATTTGACTAGCACTAGATGACTCCATAAGTTGTGATTCCACGGAGTTTATATCTCAGTATAAATACAGACACTGTATTTCAGGGTTCAAAAACCGGTGATATCGGCTTGTCATATATATAGATCTCATCGCACAGGGTATAAGTATGGCCAATATATATAAAATCAGTTGCGATGTCTATCATCATTTCTCCTCCTTCCTAGCTCACATAGCCGCAACTTGGTAGCTTACAAGATTCGTTTGCAAACTCTCCTTTCAAGCCGGATCCCCATGTCTGTACGTCCTGCTCTGCATGCGAGCCACTGGTACTCTGGAGATAAGGAAACCTTAGACATCCAGCTTACCTCATATCTGGACGCCGCCGAGCTCCCCGCTGTAGCCGACGGAGATGGTTCTTTTGTGCCTGGAGCCAGAATTCTCGTAGGTCCTCACGCAGGACACGCCTACTGCGGATCTGTACTAGCAGAGACATACAAGGCGCTTGACTCACGGAACATCAAACGGGTCTTCATCATGGGGCCATCTCACCATGTCTATTTCGCTGGGGCAGCTTTGTCTAGATACGCTTATTACCAGACACCCCTGGGGAAAATACCCGTAGACAAAGAAGTGAGCGATGATTTGTACAAGCACAACAAGGATCTATTTGAGTATATGTCGTCTAGCGTTGACCAGCGTGAGCATAGCTTTGAGATACATATGCCTTTTCTCTACAAGGTCACTAGTGATTCCTGGAAGAGTAGTAGCGGTCTCGGTGGCGAGGGGCAACCCAAAATTGTGCCAATCTTGTTAGGTGGTACAACTCCGGAGTATGATTACAAGCTTGCAAAAGTGTTAGCACCGTATCTTGCAGATAAGACAAATGCGTTTGTGATCTCAACTGATTTCTGTCATTGGGGTAGACGGTTTGATTACTTGGCATACACCAGCACGCCGCAAGTGAGTAAACTGAAGTATCTGAAAAAGAACTCGGATATAAGCGACGTTTCTGTTCCTATCTATAAATCTATAGAGTTTCTGGACAAACAAGCCATGGTCACTGCTTCCACCGGCTCTTATGTCAAGTGGAACGCATACCTGGATGCCACCGAGGATACAATATGTGGCAGAGTGGCACTAGGTGTCTTGCTTCGGACAATTGAGGTAGCTGAAGAATCCAGTTCTGATGAGAAACCGGCAAGACTGAAGTGGATGGGCTACAAACAGAGTAGTAAAGTTACAGACGTGTCTGATCATAGTGTGAGCTATGCAAGCGCATATGCAGTTTGTTAAGTCACTGCCCTTTTTTTTATTCTCTTATTCTTTTTTTATTGAGAACCAACATATATATATATGGCACACTTTTCTGTGCACGTTCTAGTATTTATTAATTCAACCAACAGCGCTAGCTATTTCTTGACGTATTTAACTTTCCATTTTTGAAACATTAAAGAATTCTGATACTTTGTTGAGCTGACTTTTGATTTATCGATCGACACAGCACTAGTGCTATAGTTACAGTAACTCAGAGTACTCGCTATATGTAGGACTCCTATTGAGCTTATACACACGTCTGAAATCTTATTACGAGACGCTCTTTACATGGAAATATCACAACGAGAGCTTATAAGACACATAACATGAGTGATGCGAAACTTTTTACAAGGGTAAGTGCTGCTGCTGCTGCTGTAATTTTTGTTCCTTTGATTCTTCCGCTTTTCTGTCATGTATATCTAACAAACTCAGGGTCGAGCTAACGAGCTCCGAGAGGAGCTGAGCTTAGACAAGAAGGACAAAAACCACAAGAACAAGAAAATCACATTGAAAAAAATCGTAGCTAACATGACTATGAGCAATAATGAGATGATACTGCTATTTCCGGATATAATCCATTGCATGGCTATTCATGATATTGATATCAAAAAAATGTGTTTCTTGTATCTGTTGACTTATGCCAAAGCGCGACCTCAGATGGCAGTAGAAGCCATATCTATCCTGGAAGATGACCTTAGAGACAAGTCTCCATTTATTAGGGCATTGGCATTGAGGACTGTTTCATCAATTCCTGTTAGAAAATACTTTGAAACTGCTTTTGAATATACAAGAGAGCTGATTCATGATGACGATCCCTATGTTCGCAAAACTGCTGCTTTCAGCGTTGCTAAACTGTGGTATAGTAATCCCAGGGCAGTGGAGGAGCATGGGCTTATTGATGAACTGAACGAGCTGATCAACAATTCAAACCCCACTGTGGTGGCAGCTGCTCTGGCTGCTTTAATTGATATTACCGAGCACTCGGAAGAGCTGGAAATTAAGATTGACAGGTCCACTGCGTATAACTTGGCATCAATTCTTCAGGACTGCAACGAATGGTCCCAGCCTCAAGTGTTGGCAGCTCTAATGTCCTTTGTTCCGCAGAAATCGACTGAGGCAGTAGCAATCATTGACAAAGTTCTACCACGGCTTCAGCACGCCAATTCTGCAGTGGTACTTGGGGCTATCCGTCTAATTATTTATTTGATCAACTTTGTGCCTAATTTGGATCAAACAATACCGGAGTTGGAACGACGTATTGGTCCAGCTTTGGTGATTTTGTTGTCAAAGCCTGCCGAAATCCAGTACTTGACTCTGCGAAACTGTATATTATTGTTGCAAGGCAGACCTGAACTGCTCAAACTTGACGTGAGAGTGTTTTTCTGTAAATATAACGACCCTATCTATGTCAAGACAACTAAGCTGGAGATTGTATTTTTACTGGCAAACGATAAGAATATTCGAGCGGTGCTTCGCGAATTTAGAGAATGTGCTACAGAGATTGATGTGCAAGTTGTCAAGAAATCAGTAAGGGCAATTGGTAAATTGGCAATCAAGATTGAGTCGGCCGCCGAAGCATGCGTGGAGGCTATTTTAGACCTCATTTCAACCAGGGTCTCATATATCGTGCAAGAAGCAGCAGTGGTTATCAAGAATGTTTTCAGACGATATCCTAATAAGTACGAGTCAATAATTTCTGCCTTGTGTGATAACTTAGACTCTCTGGATGAGCCAGAAGCTAAAGCATCAATGATTTGGATCATTGGTGAATATGCAGACAGAATAGACAACTCGCATGTACTTCTGGAAAACTTTATGGATTCTTTTGCCGATGAGACTATCGACGTGCAGCTGTCACTGCTAACTGCAGTAGTCCGGCTTTTCTTCCTGAGACCCAACAAGGGGCAAGCGTTGTTGCCGAGGATTTTGAAACTGGCTACTGAGGAGACGGATAATCCTGATTTGAGAGACCGGGGTTACATGTATTGGCGGTTAATTTTCTCTGACTCTAAGCAGGCTAAAGATGTCATTATGGAACCATTGCCAATTATCACCACTAACTCGGATAGAATGGACGAAGAAAAACTCGAAGAGCTAGAGCTTGTGATTGGAACTCTGGCAACTGTTTACTTGAAGCCTGTCAAACAAGTTTTCCGAATGGCCAAAACAAAACGTTTACCGTCAAGTCCAGCATTAGCACCACGAAGAAATTTATTGAACCCTCAAGCTACAGGGCAATCTGATTTGAAACGAAGACAAAGTCAGAACAGCAGAGCCTCTCCAACTCGTCAGTTGTCGGCAGCAAGCCAAAGAAAACAACAACCAGCTATCCCTATGAGAAGACGATCCACGAATAGGCTATACTCAAACGGATATCTATCAAATAACGATAGCGCATCGGGACTAGCAAATAGTTTGCAAGATTTGCATTTGCAAAACAATCATCACAGCCATGCATCTCCTGTACTTTCTGAATTTCAATCAGATAGTGCAGCATCGCCTGCGTCCGGATATTTCCCTGACATGCAAAGGTCCGGTAAACCTGCAGAGCAACATCGAGGAGCCTCGGCCACAAACGAAGGGCAGTACACTGCAAAGCTGATTGATTTCGGTGACTCGGAGGACGATGAAGTCTATAATGGTGGATCCAACAGCAGAAACTCTGGAGTGTATCATCAAAACTTGCTTTCTTGAGCAAAAGACAGCTTTTATACCTCTTTTTATTCTTTTTTTTTTTCTTTTTTTTTTTCTTTTTTTTTTTTTTTCTGACATTGAGACTAGCATGTATATTAGCATGTATATTAACCTACTGCAGTTACGGTATCATTACCATGTATCTTTCCAATCAGATTGGGTTCAGGCCCGTCAGGAATATCATCAAGCTCAATTTTATGTCTCAGAAGCATTTTCAAAATGATTAAAGCACCGGACTTAGAAATGACCTCCGAGTGTTCCTTGCATGACTCGCTAGCCACGCAGTTAGGACATCCGTAGACACATTTGCACGCTTCAACTTGAGCAGCTGCTGCTTCCAATAAATCTGGTGCAGAGTCATAAACCCGCTTGATTATTCCTGAAGATGACTGTGCCAAGCTGCGCAACAATGCTGCTGGCGAATCTTTGATATTTTTCTGGGGTATCCCTCTTCGGTCGTAGAATATAAGCCTTGCGGGTCGTTTACGGCTGGTACTATATTTTGCAAACTCCTTCTCTGGCGCTTTGCATTCAGTTCCTAGGTCATTCTTACCTAGCACTCCAAGTATATTCGGTATCATGTTGAGCACTGCATGTTCTGCGCCATGTATAGCTCCTGCCAATGATAAGCTCTTGCCAAGTAAAATATCCAGAATCTCGTGTCCAATGTCTATCCAGACTCCTCTAGATTGTACAATATATGGAGGGTTGTCAACCTCTATTGCTTCCAGGATTTCATTCTTGCGACCGATTTTGAAAAACCCAAACACAATCATTGTGATTTCAATTACCCCGAACCTCACATGAACTTTTGAATCCCCCTTAACTAACTCGCCCACTTTCAACTGCTGTACTGGATCAACATTAGTATAATCTCGTTGCCGCGTAATCCAGTCCACATTAACTGGGGTTACCACTGCATAAAACTCATTAGGGTTAAACTCCTTGATTAAGTATTTTCTACCCTGATTTAAGAAAATACCACCCTCGTAAAGTGTAAATGTCGTTCGTGATGATTCCACCATTTCAATTACTGTGTTCGTTTCAGTGCTCACTACAGCAAACATGTCTTCCTCAATTCCTCTTATCGAAACAAAATCGCTGGGTCGCGGTTCATATTTCGGGTTGCAGGAATAGATACCAGGATGAACTTTTGCTAATTCCGGGAAAGCCTGGACAATACCGCTACCGAAATAGGTAGAATCGTCGTCTGTCACACAAAGCTCATGCGCTGCGCATTGTAAATGAGGTTCCAGTACTGACAGGTTATCAACAGAAAAGATAATTTGGTTATTATTATTACTTGCAAGGACCTCCTCAGGGTGTTGGGCATAATGCTGGTCGACCGGGTCACCCCCACAAAACAGGATTGCCAGCGATGTTTTACATCTTCTACCACACCGGCCAAATTGCTGCTGTAAATTAGAACTTGAAAATGGGAACCCTACCACTAAAACCGCATCCAGACTACCAATATCAATACCTAGTTCTAATGCATTTGTGGCCACAATTCCTAATAGTGAACCGTTAAACATTTCAGATTCTATTTTTCTGCGGTCTTGGACAGAATACCCGCCACGGTAACTCATAATCCGTTTCCACAGATCCTGGTCGTATTCCTCTGGGTTGGCTTTGATCTGCTCTCGAATTGTTGATATCAACAGCTCGCAGGTACGTCGGATTTTGCAGAACGCGATGGTTCTGATCCCTCGTGAGGTCAAATATATCATGACTTTTGCTGCTTCAACTAAAGCATGAACTCGACCACTATTCGGGTCAGTAGGGCTCAGGTACGGACTGTCCCAGACAAGAACATGCTGTTCACCGTGAGGTGAACCATCGCGGTCAACCACGTCAATATAGTACTCGCTAATTCCAGTCAAAGTACTCATAGCAAGTCTTGGCGTATCAATAGTAGCAGAGCATGAAATGAACTGTACCCGAGTATTCCCCACATGACTGCACAATCTTCGAAGTCGCCTCATTACAAATGAAACGTGCGTACCGAATAGTCCATTATATATATGCAGTTCATCAATTACCACGTATCTCAAATCTTGAAGCATCCGTTTCCATGACCTCCAGTTAGGCAATATCGCACTGTGAAGCATATCAGGGTTAGTGAAAATAACTGTGGCTCTGTCTCGTATAGGCTTGCGAATCTCATTAGGAGTATCTCCATCGTATGTATCTGAATAAATATCGGATATCCCCAACAAGACCAAGTACTCCTGGAAACTCCGTTTCTGGTCCTGTGCTAATGCCTTTGTGGGGAAAATAAATATGGCAGTATTGCTTTTATCTGGATAATCGTCGTCCTGTATTATAGCTTCGAGGATTGGTGCTTGATAAATTAACGACTTGCCAGAAGATGTGGAGGTTGTAACAATAACGTTACGTTTGTGATTCAAGACCGAATCTAAGGCTTCTGCCTGATGTGAGTACAACGAATTCACACCCTTAGACTTGAATGCTTCTGCGAGTCTCGGGGAGACAAGCCCTTCAAAGGGGACAGTCAGTGCCTTTCTGAGCGGTTTCACGTAGTTCCCGACAATTTGGTGAGTGGTATTCTCCAAATCTACCTGGATCAATTCTAATGGCACCTGCTGGTTTAGGGACTCCTTGTCGCCGGTCTCCCCAAGATAATTCATGGGGTTTTCTGGTGTTACATCCTTGGGTATGAACTTCCTTGACTCTTCCACCAAATCCTGCCATGAATGCGATTTCACATAGATCTCAACTGCAGTTTCAAATTTAGCTATCCTTCTATTGATAAGTTGTCGGAACTCCTCCACAATGGTTTCAACTTTGGGTTTTTTGGCTCTGTGCTTCATCTTCCCGTCCAGAAACTCAAAAAGCAGCACATTTTTTTTGGAACCCTTGGTGGTTAAGTCCATAGAGGGGCCTTGTGAAATATTCACTTGGTTCTCATCCACATAATCAAAGAATACATCCGGAGGTAACAGGACCTTAATCATGGCCAGGTCCTGGTAGATCAGTTTCCGTCCGATATCACGTTCCACTGACGGTTTAAGACACTCGAAAGTGGTAATTACATGTTTCTTGGACGACAAGAATGTGAATATCGTTACCAGAGATTTATGTAGCTTCTTCAGGTCGCTAAACTGCTCGGGGAGTTGTGTCATTATCTCATGTTGAAGTGGCGCGCATGAGAGATATAGTCCTTGAGTAAATGTCGATTATATTTTCATGTTTGAAGCAGATATACATATCAGCTTGATCCAAGGTTTCTCAGGCCTAGAACTAAGCTTACCATCTGCAGGTTATTTTTTTTTTGTTATACAAATGTCTAGCAATGGCCGGGTTGCTACCTTGTATTGACAAAAGTCTGGAAACCTTTTTGGAACCATATATACCAAATGACCAACCCGGGTTGTTCGTCATGCTGACGTATGCCGCATCGCTGGATTCTAAGATAGCTGCTGGCCCGGGAGAACGTACTGCTATTTCGTCGCAGGAGACTAAATCAATGACGCATTACATTCGGTCTAAGTGTGATGCTATTTTGGTTGGGGTTCATACCGCGTTGGCGGATAACCCTTCTTTGGCATGTCGTTACCCCAGAGCTGCTGACAACTCACGTCCATTCCAGATAACACCGGTTATACTGGATCCAAATTTCAGATTAAGGGATACACTGATAAGTTGCAAAGTTATGCAACAATGGATACACGAAAGTGACAAATACGCCGCTCCAGTCGTTCTGGTTGGGCCCTCGGGTAGATCCAAAATATCTCAGGACTTGAAGAATTTAGAATTCAAGTCTGGGAAAACCCTGGTACTTGAAGTTGACAGTTTCGGATGGCCTGCAATTGCATTTACCCTTCAGCACCAGTTACATATTAAGTCTGTTATGGTAGAAGGTGGGGCTAAGGTTATTAAGTCTCTTTTGGCTGAGAAAGAGCTAATTAACAGCGTTGTCATAACTATAGGGCCTGTCTTCCTAGGGGAAAATGGCGTAGATGTCTCGGCACCTGCTAGCCTCAACTTTGCAGAGAAATCCTGGTGGACTGGTAAGGAAGACGCCGTTTTTGCTGGCAGATTTTAATCAAAGCTGAGAATCTTTTTGGTTTGTTTGAGAACTTTGCTGTGGCTATATACTCTCGAACTGTGTCTGTTGACGAATTTATAACAAGCTGTGTGTTAGACAGAAGGAGCTAGAGTTCGTTTTTGACTCACTTTTAAGTTCTCCACCAGTAGAAGCTCTGGACGACCCTTATTTCTGATCCCTTTGCAAATCAACCGTGACACTGAAGCAATACTAAAAATGGGAAATAATACTATTTTCTATAACATTATAATCTCGCGACAGAAAAATCTAACAAAAAAATCAAAATAAACAGGTAGAAAATTAAACAATACAGAACGAAAAGCAGAGGTATTTTGACAAGGTGAGCAATATATAGCTTAGAAATCCTCGTCCAAGTTAAAACTGTCATCATTAGACTTTGTAGGAGTAGAACCAGCCATAACTCCAGCTTTTTGATAATCGGAGACTCTCTTCTCAAAGAAGTTAGTTTTACCGGAGAGGGAGATATTCTCCATGAAATCAAAGGGATTAGTTGCATTGTAAACCTTCTTGTTACCCAAGGCCACCAGCAATCTATCAGCCACAAACTCAATGTACTGAGTCATGAGTTTAGCATTCATACCTAGTAGTGCCACTGGCAGAGACTCGGTAAGGAACTCGTTTTCAATAAGCACAGACTCGGTAATGATTCTCTCAATGACTTTCTTGTCTGGTCTGTTGACCAAATGAGAGTATAGCAGACAGGCAAAATCAGTATGCATACCCTCGTCACGCGAAATCAACTCGTTGGAGAAAGTCAAACCGGGCATGAGACCTCTCTTCTTGAGCCAGAAGATGGAGGCAAAAGAACCAGAGAAGAAAATACCCTCGACAGCAGCAAACGCCACCAATCTCTCAGCAAAAGTAGACTCTTCGTCGCAAATCCACTTCAAAGCCCAATCAGCCTTCTTCTTGATGCAGGGGATATTGTCAATAGCGTTAAATAAATAATCAGCTTCCTTAGGATCCTTGATGTAAGTATCAATGAGTAAAGAATAAGTTTCAGAGTGAATATTTTCCATCATGATCTGGAACCCGTAAAAGCATTTGGCCTCGGGGATTTGAACCTCGCCAGAGAATCTCTCCACCAAGTTCTCATTGACGATACCGTCAGATGCAGCGAAAAAGGCCAAGACGTGTGAAATGAAAAATCGTTCGTCGTCATTCAACTTGTTCTCCCAGTCATGCATATCCTTACCCAGGTCAATTTCCTCGGCAGTCCAGAAAGAAGCCTCTGCCTTCTTGTATGCTTGCCAGATCTCGTGGTATCTGATGGGGAACATGACGAATCTGCCTGCGTTTTCCTTCAGCAAAGGCTCGTCCTTCTCCATTTTCTTCAATTGCTTTCTGGAAAACGCCTTTCCAGGGGTACCATCACCGGCATCTGGGTCGTCGTCGTCATTGTTCTCGACCTCGGTCTTCTTAGTATCTTCTTCGTCGTCTTCTTTGATACCGGCTGCCAGGTCCTTGGCCTTTTTAATCTCCTGGAGGGACTCCTTCAGAGACTTGGTGGGAGTCTTGAGATCAAGGTCAGACAGCGCGCTAGCGGTTTTCTTGGAAGGTGTCTCGGGAGGAGCCATTGTAACTATGTATCAAGTCGTGTAGAGGGTAAACTTGAAAAGAAGAAAGAAAGAAAGAAACAATAAAGACGGGAAAAAAAAGGATGGCAAGATATATATATGTCAAGCCAAAAAGAAAGTAAATATAGTGATTCTTAGCCCTTTAAATTATTTCTTCACGCGGCGAGTAATCGAGATCTCGAGATATAAACACGCGATTTGGAAGAAAGCAAAAAAAAAAAAAAAAGAAAGAGAAATAAAAAAAGGACCAAAAACCAAAGTTAAACTCCTTCCTTTACAATGTCTTTTGATGGCACGTACTCAATTACAATGTGAATGTTTTATACAATTTATCAAGTATCAAGCAAAAAAAAAAGACCAAGTCCGAGTGCTAGGGAACCAGAGATTTTTCTTGTGGTTCCTCGAGAAATCATTTAAAAGGGGAGCGCGAAAGTTGCGCGAAATCGCCGCGAAAAAGCCGCGAAATATACGCGTTTTCGAGAAAAGTCACCCCCGAATCCACACGCGCCTCGATAAAATTATTTACCTTTTTGTTTTTTTCAGCATACTAGAGCCGCTCGTATACAGCTCAATGGGTTGTTGCTCTTATAAGCGGCGTGGGGCGCTGAACAGTTCCGGAAAGCATTGGCAAATGTTTGTTGATTTCTCGAGTTTTATTTTGTACATATGTCAGTTTGATACTTGTCAGTCTGGGCTTTTTTATATATATCTATATTCGTATGTTTACAACTGTATTATCGAGAAAAAAGTCAGTCTCAAGCACCTAATCTCTGCTTCTTGGAGGCTGGATAGTTAGATGTGTATCTGATCACCAGTGTCTGAGTTTACCCAGAATGAGTATTCGTCGTACCTCTGAAAGCTAGCTACCGATGAATACAAACGGTGCATTGTTTATTGTCCTTTCTGCGCTCCAAGAATGATCCATCTTAGCGCTGATACAAACGTCATTCTTGGGATTGATCAAACGCCCTCGTCCCGGCTTCTGCCTGAATGACGTGGACCAAGACAAGTAGCAGCTCGGCATGCGTTTATCCTATTGTCGTCGAATGACTCAGGTAGCCTCTGCCAAAGAAGGAAATTGAATCTGATTAGCTTCTTTCATTGATTCTCATGATCAAACAACTCAAAACATATGTACATCTCTCCATACTCTCTCTCTCTTGCTACCTCTGTGCGATAAACATATAAATTACCATTATACTTGTACGTAAAAATAACTTAAATAAAAAAGAGACAAAATTCACAAAACGAAATGAGTGTGTGGGGGGAAAAAACCGCAACTTACCAACACAATGCGCTGTTCAGCCATTTCCAAGCTGAAAATCTTGAACCACATCGTGAAGGTATACATAATATACAAAAACAAAGGAAGGAGGGGGGGTAGTAGGAATATAAAATAATTTTTTTCTCTCTCTCTCTCTCTCTCAGTAATTCTTCAAAACAGGAAGAGTGTTGCCAGAAGAATGAGCAGGCATATATCCGTTTTTTTTTACGTACGGGGCCCGTTCCTCGTTGATTTCACTGCTTCAACTCGTGGCATAAATATTAGCAGTGGGGTCAAACATGTTCACAGGATTTGGCTTCAAATCAAAGTTCTGCACTGGCTCAACCTCAGAAGATACCGGTCTTCTTTTGATTCTGTGCTTTGAGTCATGTGGAGGAGGCTGCGGAGATAGCTGACTAGGACTGTATACACTGGGGTAACTGCCGCTGGTTGGCGACTGTAGCTCTCCATAGCCGTGTCTCGAGGTCGGCGAAGATAAAATTGATGACTTTGGAGACTGCAATTCACCGCTGTTGGCAAATGCAGCACTAGTGGGAGCATTCCTGGCTCCAATCGAGTTAATATCATCAACAGGTTCACTGGCCCCAAAAATCTCCTCTCGCATACTCATCCTTGATCCATGGTCATCATCAAAGGATGGTCGACCCCGCTGGCTCTCAGGAGTATGGAACGGCGGGCTCATGGGCGAAAACCGACCATTTTCGGTCTCGTAACTTGTTGGCAGGGGAGTAAGCGGCTGTGTAGTTTCATTGATAGCGCCAATCAGATTGTTAGCACTATGACCCTCGGAGGCACTTCGCTCGTGCTGCACAACCTCAGGACCGCTATTGAAAAGCAAGGGCCCGCTGACGTTTCGAGAATCGGTCGTAATGATGGGTGCAGGGATAGGACCCCTTCTAGCATCATGGATCCTTTGTTGAGGCTGACCCTGAGGCTGACCCTGAAATTGACCCTGAGGCTGAACCTGGAATTGACCCTGAGGCTGGCCCTGAAATTGACCCTGAGGAGGACCCTGACCCTGAGGAGGTTGGGGTAGATTCCGGGACTGGCCATGTTGAGGAGGTTGAGGTGGTCCTCGTTGTGGTTGTAATTTTGCTTGACCCTGTTGAGATCCTAGGGACGAGTTGGATAGATTTGGATTGGCAGGGGGACCCATACTTCTGTCTGTGGAATTCACTGAAACGCCGCTACCGTTTGCACTTTGTGGGTATTTGAGAGAGTCGGGCTGACTGTTTCTCTTGTTTGCTGTAGCGGCAGCTGTAGCAGCAGCGACATGCTGAAATCCATTAGCAGGGTAAGGGCTAGAGTTTCTTTGGCCCTCAGAAGAGGGCAAAGTTGGGGATTCTTCACCGCTGGACCTAATTGAACTATGCGACGAAAGAGATCCCGTGCCTTTGTATCCAGTAGAAATCTTTCTGGCCAAAAGCTCCTTGATGTTTTTACTCCAATCATTAGTAGTCCATCGGTCACTCCCACTGAGCCCCACCAGCATAACTACATCCATGATATCAAGGTACTGGCAACGGGGTAAGGTCGGCATACCAAATAGCAAAGATCTCATATCAGCTTTATCTGCATTCAGTCTCTTTGGTCGGCCATACAGCTTGAACACGTCCAGAACCGGAATCAAAAATCTAATGAGGGTTTCAAATCCTAAAACACCGGGGTGCTGCTCAGGCATCAAAAACACCGAAGAATCCTTGTCACCGCCGCCCAGCTCGCTGAACGATACTTTACCTTCGATTTTGAGTAGCGTCGAGCTATTAACCAAGACAGCTCGCTCAGGGTAAACTGCATATGCAGAATAAGCCGCAGACACTAGTGCCAGTGGAGCTTTTTTAACTTTTTTGGGATCTTCATAAAATGCAATGGTACCGGGCGGAGCATACTTCTTCTTCTTGCTCTTGCTGTCTATAGGGGTAATGACCGTCCAGCACTTTTTCCAGGGCATACCACTTCCGAATCTGACTCTAGCCCATTCCTCGTGCTTGAATTTGGTCTCGCTCAGCAATGTTCGAATACCATTGAGCTTAGAACCTTTCGACGAAAGTAGAGCACCGGTGTAGGCTTCCTGTAAACTAGTATACTCAAACACCGCTAGCCGCATAG
The DNA here is from genome assembly GCA_003708315.3 of Groenewaldozyma salmanticensis. Classification (NCBI taxonomy): domain Eukaryota; kingdom Fungi; phylum Ascomycota; class Dipodascomycetes; order Dipodascales; family Trichomonascaceae; genus Groenewaldozyma; species Groenewaldozyma salmanticensis. The sequence goes on from PPNW03000021.1 coordinate 93,552, forward strand.
CAGCAGTCCACTCCTTCATGTTTTTATTCAAGGCGAACTGCAGTAGGTACCGGTTTTTCAAAGTGGTACTCAGCACAATGATATTTTCCAAATCAGGTCCACCTGGCGAGGGCAGCGCCAGTATCGATCTGAAAGTAGAGTCAGTGATATTTATATAGGTCGGAGTAGGCTCAGTGCTGGTACCAGCTACGCTTGTCTCATTGAGAGCGTCGGCATCCCAAATCGAAAGCACGGTACCCGTCAACCTACCAAACACCTCGATCCAGCGCCTATTCTGCGGGTTGGGCTTACCGTCTGAGCCCAAATCGTTCAAAATCATAAAATAGCCCTCAATGTACTCCCTGGACTGCTGAGAAGTCAGCAAAGTCAAGACAGGGGCCATCTCTGGAGGGGTGTCCTTGGGCAACTCAAACGGAGACGAATCTCCACCACCAAACCCTCCACCGTTACCACCATTTATCGACCTCATCGAAGATGACCTGGGTCGTCCACCAGCACCACCTGCACCGCTACCACCACCTGGTGACCCGGGGACCTGGAGCCCAGACATTCTCTTGGTGGGCACCGGAAGATCCGAGCCAGGGAACGGAGAGAACTGGCTAATCTCAACGTCAGCGGGAGAGGTGTACGGAGGCGTGCTACCGCTGTGAGAAGACAAGTTACCTGACGAGCCGGACTTGATCATGATGGGTCCGCTCTGTTGTGGTGAAAGATGATCCTGACCATTGCTGTGATTATGATTGTTGTTGTTATTATTAGAAAACGGCGAAAACCCCAGCAAGCCGCTGGAGGTACGGTGTCGTTTGCCCTCGCTGCTTTTGAACATCCAGACGAACTAAGGCAGATAATATCAAGACACACAACAAAATAAAAAATAAAAAATAAAAAAAACGAAAGAACGGCCGAGACGAGAGAGAGATAACAGGTGTTTGAAGGAAGAAGAAAAAGAGGAATGTGTTGAAATTGCAATCGGTAATTGTGTGTGTTGACGACACCCTATTAATAAATGAGTTAGCGGAGACAACTGCTAATCTGGCAACAATTGAAATTTTTCCACCCAGGCAAGGCTATACAATATATAGCAAAAGTGAAAAATTTTGTGAGCAAGAGAATATTTATATATATAAAGAGCCCAGAGATTCAAATCACTTGGCAGCAGAGAAATGCGAGAACGTCCAGAATTTGTAAACAGAAGCAGCTCTGGCGAGGTTGGTTCAGCGCTGGAGCAAGGAAAAAAACGAGTAGACTCCGTTAAAATATATAAAAGAGAAAGATTACAAGAACGCTTTAGGAGAAGGAAGCTTTTTTATTGCGAGTTTTGTGAGGATCCTTTAGTTATTTTTGCTCTTTAGCGATATTTATGTGTGCATCAGAAGGCTGAAGCGCCAGTGTCTTGTTGCTTGCTTCAGCGGTCCCAGGATACTGTCCAGATGCTCTCTGTTTGTATACAAAGGATATATATATATTAGTGCTAATATACGCTTGCGGATTAATGGCAATCCTCGAGAAAAACTTTAAAAAAAATGCAGGAACTGCTGTTGTAGAACTTAGAGGGAGTTAGTATACGTAGTGGACATGACAAGTCTCACCACGCTTCTTTTAAAGCGCACATGACGACAGTGTTCTGCTTTTCTGATAGAGTCAAACCGGGGCAGTGCTACTAAAACCTTTGTGAGATGATTACGTCTATACAAGCAAAAGCGTAAGCCCATATATCAGCTACCGAGATGAGCAGTTTTTCAGCCCAGCCTCCTTTTGCCATGACAAAACGATGTGGAAATGAAGAAAGCAGAAAACCTTAAAAATACAGTTTGAATCTGATATATGTATAATTTTACAGTTTGTAATAATACTGACCTCATTGTACATTCTCCCCCACTCTCAGCTTTATCCTTGGAGACTTTGAAATTACAGCATCTCTCTACTATAAATAGGCCATGTATGCGGATCTAACTTTAGGTTTTGAGGTCAGAATGTCTGGTAAATTTTTAGGCATATCTTGTATACATGAATATATAAATATTTTTTTAAAAGTCGTCAACATCTTTTGATAACTTCTTTAGTCATTGTAGTTACCCTTCTTGGTTCCATCTAGTGTAGTTGAAATGCCAAAGGCTTTATCAATGGACTCTTGCTGTGAGATACCTGAAGCTGTGAGCTCAGGGACTTCGCCATGAACCGCCACTCTGACTGCGTGTCTTCGGTTAGGGTAGAACCCGTAAGATGCTGAGTGTGCAGTGATTCTGTTATCCCACAAAGCCACGTCGTTGGGGTTCCACTTGAACCTGACGGTGATGTCTGGGGATGTGGCAATGAGCGAGAAGAGGTAGCTCAGAATGGCATCCGATTCGCCCTTGGGAACCCCGACGATGGCCTTGGTGAAACCAGGGTTTACAAACAATGACTTGTATCCAGTGACAGGGTGTACTCTAACCATAGGGTGCTCTGTGACAATGGGATCTCTTCGCACTGGTCGGTTTGATCTGACTGAATCATCTGCTTGTTCCTGAGCAGAGTGTAGTGCTGTATGTGATTCACAGTATACTTTCAGTCCCGGGGAAAGCGCGTCATACAAACCGTAGCCCAGAACCCACAGAGTGTCTCCGCCCTCCTCGGGCCCGTCAAGCAACTTTAGAGTTGTGTAGGATGGAGGTTGGACCTCGTAGGTCACGTCTGAATGCCATAAATAAGTGCCCGTGAAGGAGGCAGTGGGTTTTCTGGTCTCGTCAGCGTAAACCACGTGCACTTCCTCTAGGTTTTGTTCTTTCCATGCCTGGGGCACCGAAGTGGTGGCATGGATATGGGGTTTCCCCCAGTATCTTCCCAGGTCAAGTTGTCTCTGGATGTCCAGATTTTCCTGGTCACGGAAAAACACCACCCCGCGGTAAGCGGTGAGCAGCGCTAGCTCGTCTCGCTGGTCATTTGTCAAGTTAGCCAAGTCGACGCCTTCAATCTCGGTGCCAATCTTGGGGGTTAAGTGGGTAACTTTGGTAGCAGCTCCAAAGAGATGGGGGTATTTGTCATCAGCTTGCAGAGCCCTGTCAACGTACTCGAACTTCTCGAGGGCGGGGTATTTGATATCTGGGAAAACCGGCTTCAGGTGTTCATACTCGTAGAGGGCCCTGACCTTGCTAGTCTCCTGCTCGTCGTTGACCGCGAGAGCAGACAGCTTCAGCCGGGCAATTTTTTCAGTGCTGACCTGGGAAATATCGTAGGCTCCTCGAACAATGGGTGCAGAAGTAGGTGCCATTATATGAGAGATAGAAAGGATATAGGCTTCGAAGGATTAACGGGGGAAAAAGCAGCAGAGAGCAAACAAAACAGAAAAAGTGAAAGAGCGGGAGAGCGTGTATATATACTCCGAGGGAGCCTTGGGAGCCCTCCTTGAGAGTGGATGAACATTTGAGTCCGGAAGCGTTTCGAGACTTTGTTATCAAAGTAGCGCTGAATGGCCTTATCGCATGTGATTTCACACAAGCACTGGCATGTGAATTTGCATCGAAACCGGCACAAATTTCACAATTTTTCAAAACGACTCTTGCTACTTCGTCCGCCAATGAAAAGCCAACAGCCTTCGAGCCCCGGGTTCGCTTATCCAGGACTGATAACTTTCTGGGGGGAATTCTGGAGTCGTAACGTCATACAAATTGAGAAGCGCTTTCGGCGGGGGGTTCGATTACGTAATGTATTCCCAGTGCGAGACCGGCGTTTTCCAGCAAGTCCCCTTGAAAGGTTGGTTGTAGCTGTTGTATACAGATAGTTTCTAGCGTGAAGAGGAATGAAGACTGAAATAAAAAAGAATTTCATTAGTAGGATTGTGTGCAGGTTGAGTTGTCTTTACAGGATTTGTAGGAATTCCATGTAGGAATTCCATGTTGAAATCTACTTGGAAACACGAAGGTTCTCTCGTGCTTAAGGTGATACTCTGCGTCTAATCTGTAGTTCTAGTCTATGTGTCCAGGCAGTTCAGCCATCTCGAGCCAAAATATATACTGTTTTTCTCCTGTGTTCTTGTACCTCAATCAAGCTTTGTAAATTATAACGTTACCAGAATACAGGCACGAACGTCAAGGTTTAGCCCGAGCTCTAAAAGCTCACAAGCAAACCGGTTCAAAGGTCCAGCACTCTTACTCGAATTGCTTCAACGCAGCTCCGCCAGAAGTCAGGTCTCTTCAAAAGTCTCACCTTAATGTTGGTTCAAGCAAATTCTCAAATTCTGCAGGACAAAAGCACAGAGAGTGTTTTGCATGAGATTCTCTTGTTGGCCTTGAAACTTTCGCATTCATCATGAAACAGAGAATAATTTCTCTGAGTTCAGCTGTACTCCAGAACCAAATATCCGCTAGCTCACAATCTGGGCTAACTCCCTAAAAGTTCTGGTGGCATGAGAAACAGTTCTTCCAATTTCTCAGCTGGCATATGAGTCTACGCAAGAGCTTTGTGCAAATCAACGAGTGAAGCAAATGAAAGGTTTTGTGAGCTACGACTCAAAGCAGACCACGCATAGTGCTGCAAACAAGTCGCATGATCAGCTACAATATATGTGTGATTAAGTTTTGGCTTATTCAGAAACAATTGCACAAAGAACTTGGTCTACAAGCCATCTACAAGTTCTTCTGAAGCATAGTTTAAGTCTAGATAAAGTTCAAGATCCGCGTACCGCAGCATGTAGGAACAAATCGATTGATCGCGATATATATATACCAAAGTTTCAAACCAAAGCTTCAAACCCCTACCTTCAACATAAAAGACTTCTCAGGATAATAAGCTTGATCTCAAATCCTCCAATGTCCGAGTTTGCAATATACGTCAATACAATGATAGAGCTAGCCAAGGCGTACCCTGCTACAGGGTCGCTTTTCCTTGTGCTAGTTCTGGTTGGATTTTTCAAAGTGCTGACATTCTTACTGAGCTTTGGGGCTTTAGTCTCCGACTTGTTTTTGCTGCCTCCTCCGCCATTGGAGTTGTATGGTGCCAAAAAGGGTGCCTGGGCAATTGTAACTGGGTCTACTGCTGGTATTGGTGAGCAGTTTGTGCACCAGTTAGCTTCCAGCGGTTTCAATATTGGGCTGGTCTCTCGTAGCGAGAGCAAGTTGACTGCACTTAAGGAGGAAGTCGAGTCGAAGTACAAGGTCCAGGCTAGATTTTTGGCATTTGATGTTTCCACTGACAAGGATGCAAATTACAGAGCTTTGTATGCGTTTGCTCGTGAATTGGGACCAGTGACCGTGCTAATAAATAACGTTGGAATCAGCCATTCCATGCCTGTGCCATTCTTGGAAACCAGCGAGAAGGAAATGAGAGACATCATCACCATCAACAACACTGCTACTCTGGAAATCACTAAATGTGTTGCTCCGCAAATCACCGCTACTGTGAAGTCGCAGCCTCAGCTTGCAAGCAAGGGATTGATCTTGACCATGGGCTCGTTTGCCGGACTCACGCCTACCCCTCTTTTGGCAACATATGCTGGCTCCAAGGCATTTTTGCAAGCATGGAGTAACGCTCTTGCTAAAGAGCTGGAACCTCACAAAGTCGACGTCCAATTGGTGATTTCTTATTTGGTCACTTCGAACATGTCTAAAGTCAAGCGAACTTCCCTGCTGATCCCTAACCCTAAGAGCTTTGTGAAATCTACACTGAGATCTATTGGAAGAAGAGGAGGCGCACAGGAAAGATACGCAACTACTACGCCTTATTGGTCTCATGCTCTTTTGCACTTCTACCTTGAAAATGCGTTGGGAGTATGGAGCAAGCTCGTTGCTAAGTTCAACTATGACATGCATGTGGACATCCGCAGACGTGCCATTAGAAAGGCAGAGCGTGAAGCCAAGGATAAGTAGACATATATACATGTATATGTTCAAATTTATATACACAATGGAATAATGGGTGGCCATTTTTGAATGAAAAATAAACATCACCCTGAAGTGCTTACGTGGACATCACCCTGAAGTGCTTACGTAAACATAGATCTTAAAAATCTCGAAATTTCCTATATAGAGTTTTAAAAACAACAACAAACGGAATATCAACAAACACTGCCTGTGTTTACCTGTGCTTCACACTCCTCGTTTGATCAAACGAAAGGAAAGATTTGAGCAGATAGAAATATCCAAAGAAAAAAAACAGAAAGAATTTTAAATATAACCCACAAATTCTAAGGACCGGAGAATTGCTGAAAACCCACAAGCTTTCGTTTATTAAAATAACTATAAGTGCTCAAAGAAGAGGGAAAAAAAAAAGACTTTCCATTTGTCACGTTCGTTTAGGCTGTTCAGTTGTTTTCCGAACACAGGAGAGACAAGAAATAGGTTGCGCGCCAGAAAATTTTTGAGATACCCCCTGAGAACCAAATTATAACATACTCTCAATATGGTTGAGCTTTCGGATTACCAGAAGATGGAGAAAATTGGAGAAGGTACCTATGGAGTTGTGTACAAGGCGCGGGATACACTGAATGGCAACCGGCTAGTTGCTCTCAAGAAGATTCGACTTGAGGCAGAAGAAGAAGGTGTGCCTTCCACTGCCATTCGTGAAATTTCGTTACTGAAGGAGATGAGAGACGACTACATTGTGTCATTGTACAATATTGTTCACGCAGATAACAATAAATTGTACCTGGTATTTGAGTTCTTGGACATGGACTTGAAGAAATACATGGAGGCTATCCCTGCTGGAGTGGGCCTTGGCGCAGACATGGTCAAAAGATTCATGAGTCAGCTCGTGAAGGGAATCAAGTACTGCCACTCACACCGAATCCTGCACCGGGACTTGAAGCCCCAGAATCTCCTGATAGATAAGGAGGGCAACTTGAAGCTGGCAGATTTCGGACTGGCCAGAGCATTTGGCGTTCCTCTCCGGACATACACGCACGAGGTTGTCACTCTGTGGTACAGGGCCCCAGAAATCCTTCTTGGTGGCAGACAGTACTCTACAGGGGTGGACATGTGGTCTGTGGGCTGTATCTTTGCCGAGATGGTGACCCGTCGTCCATTGTTTCCGGGAGACTCTGAAATCGACGAGATTTTCAAGATTTTCAGACTCTTGGGCACTCCCAATGACGACGTATGGCCCGGCGTGAGCTCGCTACCAGACTACAAGAAGACCTTCCCCCAGTGGAAACGAAAGGCACTGGATAAGCATATTGCAGAACTCGACCATTATGGAATCGACTTGCTAGAATCGCTGTTATCGTATGACCCAGCAATGAGAATCAGCGCGAAACGCGCAATCAACCACCCTTACTTCTCGTTATCTGAAGCACAAGTAGCAGAGGATACCCACATGTCTGGAAGCTTACCCAGCTCAGGCCAGCCAATCCGTGCTTGAAAGCCAGGTTATTCTTCTCTCTCTTTCTTTTATTATTATTATCATCAATCCTCCATAGAAGTCTCTCTCGGAAAGCATTCACACACCAAGAGAGAGAGAGAAAAAAATTAAACATTACATAAGACTACCAGTGTGATTATGTAATTATTTCAAAGTTCTTTCACATTAAAATTTTTTGTACCTCTGGAAAGAGCTGAGTTTGGAGTCTTGAACTGCCTTTGACCCGTTCGAGCAATTGGAAATGAAATTCCGTGCTTGGAGCTCAAACGTGTTTCTTTTTTTTCTGCTGAGGTCGAAAGAGGAGAAGTGAAATTTTGTTGGCGATTATGACACTTTTTGATAAGAAATTTTGTTGGATCATGTTTTGAAACCACACATTTTTGTCAGGGCATAACCGCAAAGTGGGGGAGTGACCGTATATATATATATATATATAAGCTTATACAGAACTCCTCCTATTTGTACCTTCTTCCTGATTTTTTTTTTTTAGTTCTTCCTCTTTCTTTATTTATTTCTTGATAAGGTCGCTTAGGCTTTTTTTTGGCTAATTCAGAGTTTGTTAAAATGGTAGCTGAGAAGAAGAAGGTAAACTTCAGTAACATCCTCTTGGGAGCAGGACTCAACATGTTTGAGGTGACAACTCTTGGCCAGCCCTTGGAGGTTGTCAAAACAACTATGGCTGCCAACCGAGGAGACAATTTTCCTGGTGCCATCAAGCGAATTGCTGGCCGAGGTGGGTTTTTCGGGTTTTACCAAGGTCTAATCCCTTGGGCGTGGATTGAGGCTTCCACCAAGGGAGCAGTTTTGCTGTTTGTCTCTTCAGAGACTGAATACCAGGCCAAGAAGTACCTGAACGCGGGCAATTTCGGTGCCGGTATTGCTGGTGGTATGGTTGGTGGTATTGCCCAGGCATACTTGACTGTGGGCTTCTGCACGTGCATGAAGACTGTGGAGATTACAAGATCAAAGGAGGCCGCTGCCACTGGTGGTAAAGCTCCCGGAACCTGGAAAGTATTTGCCGATATATATAGAAAGGAAGGTATTGCTGGGATCAACAAGGGTGTTAATGCCATTGCCATCAGACAATGCACAAACTGGGGGTCGCGGTTTGGACTTTCGCGTCTTGCTGAAGACGCGATCCGCAAGTTCAGCAATAAAGATTCGTCACAGCCCTTAGGCCCGCTAGAAAAAGTGCTGGCGTCTACTATCGGTGGTGGTCTATCTACATGGAACCAACCTATCGAGGTGATAAGAATTGAAATGCAAAGTAAAACGCCGGACCCAAACCGACCAAAGAAATTAACGGTGTGGACTACTTTCAAATATATCTACGGCCAGAACGGTGTGAAGGGCCTATACAGAGGTGTGACCCCAAGAATCGGGCTGGGAATGTGGCAGACCATCTGTATGGTAGGATTGGGTGATTTGGCCAAGGAAGCAGTGGCCAAGATCACCGGCGAGAAACCTGTCGGTAAGGGGCATTGAAAACTTAAGAATAGCAACCAATAGCTACATAATATAGAGTTAAAAAATAATAGCAAAAGTTGCAGTAAAAAGGAGAAGTTAAGGTTAGTATGTTCATGCATGGGTATATATCCTATGAACTGTTATACACTTGTACATATCCATTTTATGAGACGCCTGTGGTATCTCTCTAAGGGTAAAAAAAACTCACTTTGGTAAAATAGGAGACGATGTCTTATGCTTGTCACCACCACATCTATCATACAGATACAAACCCAAAAAAGTCAGCAAGATACCCCATCCCTGTACGCCAGAAACAGATTGGCCAAACCACAAGATTGCCACCGTGATTACCACGATTCTTTTGATGAGCGAGGCCACGGAGTAAGTGACTGGGGAGACCATGCCCAGAACCTGAAATGCAAGCAAGTTCTGAGCGAAATGAACAAATCCATTGAGTAAAAATAAATACAGCAGCCTGCTTCCATCGCCATTAGTTGAGCTTGCAAAGAACCCTCTAGAGTATACCATATCGCCTGCAATATAGATACCCTCGCTGAAAAACCATAGCGGGAACGTGAAAATAAAAGCTAAAGAGGAGCAGTAGCACAGAATATTGAGCTTATCCAACTTAGGCGGGGCATTAGCCACTGATGATGATGATGATGCTTGCGATACTGAAGCATACTCAGCATCTGCGTCTCCGCCCGAGCTGCTGGACGAAGATGGGGACAGCAGTTTCTTTGAAAACATATTCTGTGACACAAACACCAAAGTAGCACATAACGCATAAAACAGTCCAATGAAATGTGAGGTCATTTGAACTGAGCATGTCATTATAACTCCAATAGTCAATGGGATCAGCGACAGATAAGTGCTGCTGCTATACTTCACCCGAAAAAATAGCCTGTATGCAGCTACCGTGAATAACGGAGATAATGCCTTGATTGTATGTACAAGCGATACCGGGATCATGCTGGTAGACATGTGAGACAGGATATGCCCACTGAGCTGGAACATGCCCATAGGTGCTGTGGTGTAAATGATCTCCCTGGTGGGGAACCTCAGCCCTCTGCTGGATAGCACTCCACTGGGTAGCATGTCCATGAACGCGGTGTACCTGGTCGCCAACAGGATAGTAGAGAGACCGAACGAGACAGCCAGCAGGAATTGCACCATGGACAAAGTCACTGGGTATGGGAACGAATCAAGGATTGATTTGTTCAAAGTGTTTGACACGGCGGACGCTAGGTACCATGACAAACATATACACACCAGAGGAACACTTATCGGTGGTGCAAGTTGTCTGATAGCCTCTTGCCCAGTTTCTGAAATGGACAACGAACGCGTTCTCCGTTCCTGGAAGCTGGGTACAGATAAGCCCTGAGATGCAAGGTTGTTATTAGTAGGGCTATCCTTTTGTCTATTATGCAATGCAGTGTGGTCTTCTGAAAAGCTCCCGCTCTGTCTTGAAACGTAGTCTCCATTACCCCCAGTTGCTGCTGCCACGGTCGGTGAACTTATGATCTGGAATTCAGGGTACTTCTCAGCAGCACTCTTCACCGCTGGACCTGTCTTCAGGTTGAATGGTATATGATGGCTATTAGGCCCGTTGTTCTCAACTAGCATTGTATGGGTCGTCATTAACCGTATAACCGAGAGGTCAAGAAATTAGAGATACAAAGAAAGACAAGAACAAAAGAGATAAAGAAGTAAAAAAAAAAAAGCTTTTGAACCGTGGCTAAAAATAACAAAAAAACCCAGAGATCCTAAGAGAGTTTGGCCGCGCCTTTGAAGCAGATTGTTTCTGTACTTCGAAAAGAATTCTCTCTTGGTATTTAAAAAACCTCTTCCTCCTTCTCAAAGTGGAGCAGTTGCAGGCGTAAAAACCTCGAGGACGGAAAATAAAAATAAGAAAAGAATTCAGAGGAACGAATGAAAAGAATATTCAAAAAATAACCTGTTGAAAATGAATTTAAAATTACACATGTCTTCAGGAATTTTAAGGTTTTATTTTTTCCACTTGTTGCAACATGTCAGAGAGATCGGAAAATATTTGGCTGGCTTGAGACGTGCCAAACATGGAGCTTTCAGATCGACTTGGGCCCAGCGCTGTTTACTTATTTTTGATTAGTTTTTGGTTTTTTTTGTTTTTTTTTGTTTTTTTTTTTATAAATAAAATCTGGCTAAGTATTAAAGAAGCTTGATAGTGAGAACAATGCTGGCGTCTTCGCCTGGGCGGAGTGAAAAAACAGATAACTTTTTTGACTACCGGAGGCTGGGTTCTCTGGGAAGGTATGAGCCTTTTATTCTGAGTTGCTTTGAGTAAATTATCCTAGTTCTAACTAATTGTAGACGTGCCGGAGTACACGTCCCCAAGGATGTGAAAATAGATAAATATGGTATGGAAGACCCTGACGCTTATTTTGATGATACCTCCGACTCAAATGAGTCTATACCCTCGCCAGTTTCATCTCAGTCGGATTCAGAGGAGCTGCTACAAGAGGTAGAAGTGTCGCTAAAGAAAGTCTCTTCCCAATCGCCAGAGAAGTTTTCACAAGGCTCACCAGAAATCTCATCTGAAGAAAACTCATCTAAGGAATCATCATCTCTCTCACCGAAGAAAAGATCAGTGAGGTTTTCGGAAGTGACTGAGGTTAGACTTCCTGTCAAACTGAGCTCGAGTCCAGGAAACGCGCTGTTAGGTCTGCTGGATAACGTGCCGCCGAAAGTATCGGATACAAGTAGTGAATACACCGAAGCCATTCCTTTGAAAACCTCTTCTAGTTCACCATGGAAATACTCTAAGCATCACGAGAAAAGTACGTCTGCTGGAACAGATACTTCAATTCGTGACCCCTTAGCACGAAGGCTAGACTTCAATTCAATTATATTTGAGCAAAAACCCAACGATAAGTCAAGGTTGTCGGCCTTTTTCAGGTCAAGCAGCGATGATGGTGACTACAACGACAATGACGACGACGACAATAGCAGTAGTCAAAGCGAGGATCCCAAACTCACTCAAACTTTGGAAAATGAACCTGGAAGAAGGTTTACGGGTGTTGAGCCTGAACGGAAAATAGGCGGCGGTCAACTAACCTTACGATCCCCTTTGAAGTTCAAGTCACCCGTGAAACCACCACGACAGCGCAAACTCACTGATTCTTTCCGGGTGGTACAAAACCAATCGTCCGACTCGTTCACCCCAGCTTTGGGTAGAATGGTTAGTACGCGGCGGGTTCTCAACTCCTCGATATTAGAAGGCAACAGCAGCATAGATACCACGGAGCAGTTTAATACCACTGTTGCTGCTGGCAACAACACCGAGAGCAGCAGGTACGTGGGGAACAGCTCTGCGGGGCCGCTGGGGACAATGATCAGTAATCGCAGGGTATTGAACTCAGATATATTGAGAGAATCTCCCGAGTCGGATGATGTAGCTAAGGAAAGCAATAATGAGCAGCAATCAGAGATGGAGCAGGATGAAATCTCGAAAAGCTCTCAGAGCAAAAGTTTTGTCAACCCTAATGATTTGATGCTACATAGCCGAAGCTCCATGGTGGAGACTACCGGTGCAGTATCAATGAGGTTTGATGACCACATGTTTCCTTCATCAAAAGATTCACTATTTGGCTCTGAGCCACAAGAAGAAGAAGAGGAGGAGGAGAAAAGGGATAGATCTGAAGAAAGAGACGCGTCTGCCGAGTTACGTTACCAAGCTGCATATGGTGACTACGGCAATGACGATGGGTTTGGTATGCATTACATGGACGAAGTAGAAGGAGAGCCAGACCAGGAATCTTCCGCGTATTCTGAGCCAGAACCGGTAAAACCTGAGCCTAAAGCAAGGAGATCAAGCGGAAGAAGACGCAAAGTTATTTATAGTGACGATAGTGGAAGCGAGTATGATGATAATAACGAAGAAGAGGAAGACGACGACGACGACGACGATGATGATGGCGAAGATAAAGAATACAGTGAAAGAAGCGGTCCTGCTGGGATCTCTATTGCAGAAACAACAGGAGGCGATCTTTCTGGAGTACCTTCGCTCTATTCAGACTCTGCCTCTCATAGCTCACCTCCAGACGAGAATATATCCATGTACGCGGATGATACAGTGGTCACTGACGGCTCTAACGTGGGTCCAAAATTCAAGACCCGTGCTGACCTAGAACGCGAGTTGATGGAGCGGGAGTCTGAAGACCAGCTTGTCGGGGTGAGAAGATCGCATCGCGTGCGAGTACCGCCGCTAGCATATTGGAAAAACGAGAGGATCGTTTACAATCTGAACGAAGATGATGACTGTGAAATTAAAGAAGTTATTTATTCAGTACCCTCCCCTAAGCCCAAAAAGAGAAATAGGGCCGGGTCAGGTAGACGGAAACGTGTGAAAGTAAGCGAGGAAGATGGAGAAACGGAGAAACCTGGTGGCCAAGATGGAGTGGCCGTCGGTGGTGACGCTGAAGTACTGGGAGATGCTATCTATGCCAACATATTAAAATATCCCGACCTGGAGAAATTATTTCCAGAAGTGGTGGCCTGGACTACTGTCAATGGCCAGTATGAAACTGCCGCAGAGGGGCAGTACTCAATCGCCGGGTTGTACAACAACGAAGATGATGATTTCTGTGGAGGATTTATGCTTATTGAGGCAGGTGGAGTCAAACCCACTAAGGGCACTAAGCGTACATCCTATATCTTCTACGTGGTGTTTGGCAAAGTTGAGATATCAATAGCTGATTCTACTTTCACGTTGGTTAAAGGTGGCACGTTTGAGATCCCCAGGGGTAACAGATACTCGATAAAGAACATGGATAGCGAAACCCAGGCCAAACTATTTTTTGTACAAAGAAATTTCGACCATTAAGTCGTTTGTGTGTATATATATATCTATTATATTTCTTCATCATCTAGATCAAATGATTCTGGCGGGAAATCCCCGACTTGTATTAACTCAGGTTTCACAAACGATCCATGGTTTACACCAGTGCTAAAATAACTTTTACCCTTGATTGATCCTTGGTTTTTGCCCAAAGGTTCATCTAGTTCCACGCCAACCCAAAGTCTCAGATTTTCAGGGTTGATTTCAGGTATGGGTCCGACATACCGCACAGTTCCTAGCCTACCACCATCTTGCAATTTACATCTAGCACCAATTTTTATGTTATTTTGTTCCACTGTGTCAATAGATTTCTGCACATCCTTTGCTTGAGACTCTTTCAGCGTAGGGTCGAATCTGCCCAGTTTATTGCGTTGTTTCCACGCCAGCACGGAATCATCACGTTTCGCGTACTCCTCCGCGGGCATTTCATACTTCTCCACACCAGACATGTCATACATGTCAATTTGGGATTCTCGCGGACGCGTGTCGTCTACACGAAGTTGTCCATTGGGGACCGGGTTGAACTCGCGAAATTGCCGAGTGTTGTCAGAATCGCCTATTTTTACCCCAGGACTACCGGCAATAGATCCATAAAGAGTCAACTGCTGTGATTCTGGTGGAATACCGGTGATGGGCTCGAGTTTTGACTTGAGCTGGGATATAGTCCATTCCAGTGTGAGCCTTCTCTCTGAAGAGGTCTGGTCCGAGTTAACATGCAAACTTACGCTCATTAAATAAAAATAAAAAGGCTTGAGCTGAATGGAAAAAAAAGAAACACAATTTGTCAACATGTCAGATACCCGCACATTTCAACTCCCCTTCAACAGAACTAGTTTAGATCTTGAAAATCAAAACACTTTGCATTATAGCCTCAACGCACATTTTGCTACAAAACGCCATGATTAGCCTGCACTCGCTATCATGGGCGCTACGTACAGGATGTGCAGTACACTTTGTACACAATTACGTATATGAATTCACTGAGACTTTCGGGGAGTCCATGCTACCGACTCTACATTACGCTGGGGACTACGTGCATGCCAACAAGCTGTGCAGCAGGGGTCGTAACTGCCGAATTGGAGATATGGTGGTAGCTGTAAAACCCACGGACCCTACTCAGAGAGTGTGCAAGAGAATAACCGGTATGGAGGGTGACTATGTACTGATTGACCCGTCTTCTGGTGATTATGACAAGTATATCCAAGTGCCGAAGGGCCATTGCTGGGTCACGGGGGATAACCTGACGCAATCCTTGGATTCAAGAACTTACGGAGCACTGCCATTGGGGCTGATAAGAGGGAAGATATTTGCAATTAATACTAAAGATGGCCGTTTCAAATGGGCTCCTACAGTTTACAACGATGTGAAATCTGAAGACTGATGAGGAGAAATGCAAGTGTACTTTGTGCCCTGTTTAGCAGAACCGCAGCTAGGTATATGCCTCGCTTGTTTCATTAGCGGCTTGAGTGTCACCAGAGCTCGTGTCCATCCCGCAACAATGGTCGTTAACCTGCATTTGAGCTAGGGATGTTCCGCCAGCGTTCTCGTGTGCCGCATATATATGCTAATAGCATCAATGAGGTGAGCCAGGGGGTGAAATTCAACAGTCCTCTCTGTTTCAAAAGAACCGTTACCATTGTGTTTTCAGCATCACACAAGGCTAAATGCCATGTTCTAAGCCCACGCCTTGTCACCAAAATTCTATTTCTCATTGCGAAAGCACGACACTTTCGGCCGGGCCAGCGTTTTCAACGATTTCAACAGCTAATTGAACCATATCTGAACCTAATATACTGTTTCCGGAGCAAGATATGACACGCTCAATATTTGTCCTAAGCTAGATTTCTTTTATTGTTTGACAATGTACCACCTAATTCAAGTTCACACAATAACTCTCGCTCACTTTTGATTCTCTCATGAATTTTGAGCACACCACGATTTTACCAATACTTAAGCTCCTCAGTAAACTGGCACTGCAACTTACACCCAGTTCTCAAACAAGCTTCATGTCTTTAAACGCTGGTTGCCAAAAAATTGACCAAAAAAATAACTCCCCCAACTTTAACGCCAGCACGTGATGGATGACGTAATCAATAAAAAGATGACATAAGCTATAGTGCAAATTTACGTAATTTTTCCAAATTTTGATTTACGGATCAAAACTGCAGAAAATCAAGATTAAACGTAAAAGTTCCCACTTGCAGCCTTAGCTCAGTTGGGAGAGCGTCAGACTGAAGTATTACTTTGGTTCTTGATATCTGAAGGTCCCGCGTTCGATCCGCGGAGGTTGCAAATTTTTTTTGTTCCTTTTTTTGCTTAATTCCTTTGTGAACGAAGCAGCAGTAGGTTAATTAGTTTTGTGTTGGGTGCGAGGAAAGAGATGAATCAGAGAAACTGTAAAGTCTCCAAGTTTAAAGTTTCATGTATCACAGATTGAAGCGGCTACTCAATTCTCAGCAGTTAAGAGCTTGAATGTCATGCTGAGTTTTATGGTGGAAGCATTTAGTTCAGTCACCTCTCGCGTACACCGTTTCTATAGCCAGAGACTGGTCAAGGAATGTCAAATTTACGACTCCAGCAGCTGTGAGAAGTAGTACAAGAGCTGTTTCTATATGAAGTAGCTCTGAATAAGTCAATGAAGCACTTCAAAGTTTAGGTGAAGAACGCGTGTTTCTCGAGACACGAAAATTTATTATAGTTAGATCGAAATCTCTCTCCACGCGGGCGCGATCAAACTCAAAAAAACTCACTGGTGCGCCCTCTGTTTTGACTAACTTATCATTACTATACTTGATATATAATAAATACAGAACTTCTCAGGCCAGAGGCAGAGATGGACGAAGCTACTCAGGAGTCTACGCAGCAGTTGGAGTCAGCTAGTGATGGAGCAGAGGACATTATTGCTACTCTATCTTGTACGAATATTCCAGATTTGAAATTTGACCTTCGGCGACGCGACAGTACAGGAGCAGAGGTGAATAAATGGACATTTGGCAGAAACCAGGAGGTTACATTCTGTCTAGGAGATGTTCGGAGGATAAGTAGTGTGCATTTCATAATTTGGTGTGCCAAGGACGACTACGAGACGGTTATGATTAAGGATTTATCAACTAATGGTACGTTTCTAAACCAAAGCAGACTAGCCAAGGGCAAAGCTTACGTGCTTGTGCACGGAGACTCAATTACAGTGGGCGTAGGAGTGAAGAAGGATGAGCGGAACTTTTTGGTGACTTATGCCAATGGCAACAGGAAAATGGTTAACGAGGGAGTCCACGCTCATTATGATATTGGATCAACTCTAGGACACGGTGCGTTTGCTGTGGTGAAGAAGGCCATTGAGAGAAACACCGGAGATAAATACGCAGTGAAAATTATAGACAAGACCAAAATCACCGGCAAAGTATCCGTACAGCGTGAGATTGAGATCTTGAAAAAAATCAACCATGAATATATCGCTGGTCTCAAAGAGTTTTTTGAAGATCAAAGAAGTTACTACCTAGTGATGGACTATGTGCCTGGAGGTGACCTGATGGATTTCGTAGTGGAAAATGGACCTATACCGGAAGATGCATGTAGAGAAATCGTCCATCAAATCCTTCAGGCAGTAGCTTATGTGCATGGACTAGGTATCAGTCATCGTGATCTCAAACCGGATAATGTACTAATTGCTCAGGATGAGCCAGTAATTGTCAAAGTTACAGATTTTGGGTTGGCAAAAATCTCGCATACGCAGTCACATCTGAAAACATTCTGTGGAACACTGGCATATCTGGCACCAGAGGTAGTCTCCGGTCGAAAACAGTCCCTGCCGCCATCCTACTCGAACCTAGTAGATATTTGGAGTTTAGGATGTCTAACGTATGTGATCATGACTGGATATATGCCGTTTGATAGTAGTACGCAGGAGCAATTCTATCTTAATGTCACTCAGGGAAGGTTTATCACTGCGCCATTAGATAAAGTCGGGGTGAGCGAAAATGGGTTCAAATTCATTGAAAGCATGTTACAAGTGGACCCTACAAAACGACCATCAGCCTTGAAAGCACTACAGCATCCATGGTTTGCCGATTGCAAACAGCCAGAAACAGATTCAAATCCTACCACCGAAGATAGCAGCTTGGGCTTGAATACCCTCAATATCGATTCCAGCGCAAAGATGATCCCAGAGTTGACGCATGACTCTGAGAGTGACGAAGTACAGCGCTTAAGTGGGCTTGAAGCATCACCGGAGCTGAGAACGTCGCTGGCATTAGGTCCGGAGGACGCTGAAGCAGTTGGAAACAGCGGCCACAATGGTAATGCTACCACTGACAGCAACGGAGCTGCCACCACTGGCGAAGAAACGGCTGCAGCAGTAGCAGCACCTTTCCAGTCGTCTGCTGGTGTTAGAGACTTGGACGGGTTCGAAAATGCTGTACCCGACGGAGCATGGCTCAAACTGGTACCATTAAATGATTCCGTGCCATTCCAGGAGATATATATCAGCAATGACACACTGACGGTGGGAAGAATGTACGGCATGTACGACCTGGATTTACCTATAGACGACAAACGGTTGTCTAAAGCGCACTGCATAATAGAACGGTTACCAGACGGAACTGCCTGGCTCGTGGACAACTCATCTAACGGATGCTACGTTGACAACAAGGTTATTGGTAAAAACTACAAGACACAGCTCTTTAACCATGACAACCTACTACTATTTTTGGACTACAACAAGCAAACAGAGAAGCATATAATCCTAGGGTTTGACTGCCAGTTCTTGACAGGTGACATGAACCCTGGGGAGCGAAAAAATCCCGTGGAAAAGGTACCCTTTGATTCCAGTGAGCTCAACACATTCAAGCTCAACGCACCCTCGCCAGTAGCTGAACAGAAGTTAGTAAACGGCACAGGAAGAACCAAGCGTACTGCCATGAGGTCTCTAAGCACGAACCAAGGATTCACAAAGCAGCCTCGAACAAAGTCAGCCATGGTACACAAGTAGCTCATCTATATATACATTGTATATAGATATAGCTCTGGGTGATCATCTGCTCGAGTGCATTAATCATCCACGTGATGTAACCCAATTCCGGAAGGCTGGCATCGCTCGATGACGCTGATTGCGATCATTGCTGCCAGAAGTGTGATAATCGCAGTTCAGCCACCTGGATATCAACCTCGATCATAAACCTGATAATAATAACAAGGTTTTCTTTCTCTCTCTCTCTCTCTCGGTATATCTTAGATTTCTTGGTTTCAACTCTTGCTGAATCTCTTTGGGTTTTTTATCAAGTTCTTCTTTGCTTGTATAGTTTTATTTGAGCTTCTTGAAGGTTCTTGTTTCTATTTGCAGGGTTTCATACATACATATCAGAAAGATGCAGTTGACTCTTTCATCTACGGCACTCGTTGTCGCCACTCTTCTCCAAGCGGTTCGAGGAGCTGTTCATAAGTAAGTGTCATCAAAAGGAGAGGCTATAATTGCCTGGTACGACTATCTGAGTACTAACAATGCAGGGTTTCTATCGAGAAGGTTCCTCTTGAAGAGCAATTCAAGGATGTAAGTTTGCCATAATGTGGAGAAGAAGTGGCCACAAAGTTGAGAAAACCAGCAAATATCTAACCTCCTTTGTTTTTTTTAGAATGGATTTCAAATGCATCTTAATGCTTTGCAAGAGAAGTACCTGAACTTGGGCCGCAAGAATGGGTTGAAGATTCAGAACCAGGATGATGACAAGATTGCTGCAGAAATCCCCATGGTTGCATCTGGTAAGGGCATTTCTGTTCCCTTGACCAATTACGCTAATGCGCAATACTTCACCGAGATCACTCTTGGAACTCCTGCTCAGACTTTCAAGGTTGTCCTTGATACTGGAAGCTCTAATTTGTGGGTTCCCTCTGTTGAGTGCGGCTCCATTGCTTGTTACTTACACGAGAAGTACGATTCCAGTGCCTCTTCCACTTACAAGAGTAACGGCTCTGAGTTTGAGATCCAATATGGCTCAGGAAGCGTTTCTGGGTTCATTTCTCAGGATACTCTTGGATTGGGCTCCTTGAAGATCCCCAAGCAGGATTTTGCCGAGGTCACCTCCGAGCCTGGTTTGGCTTTTGCCTTTGGCAAGTTTGATGGTATTCTGGGTTTGGCTTACGATTCCATCTCTGTCGACCATGTTGTGCCCCCCATTTACAATGCTATCGAGAAGGGTCTTTTGGATGAGCCTAGCTTTGCATTCTACTTGGGTGACGCCGAGAAGGATGAGGATTTCGGTGGTATTGCTACTTTTGGTGGCGTCGACCCCACCCTATACTCTGGCAAGATCACTTGGTTGCCTGTCCGAAGAAAGGCTTACTGGGAGGTTGAGTTTAACGCAATCACACTTGGAGACGAGACTGCTGAGCTCGAGGATGTTGGAGCCGCCATTGACACTGGTACTTCCTTGATTGCCCTTCCCTCTGGATTAGCTGAGATCCTCAATGCTCAGATTGGTGCCAAGAAATCCTGGTCTGGCCAGTACACTATTGAGTGTGACGCCAGAGACTCCTTACCCGACCTCACTTTGAATTTCGCAGGCTACAACTTCACTTTGTCCCCTGAGGATTACACTCTGGAAGTGTCCGGTTCATGCATTTCTGCATTTACTCCTGCTGATTTCCCTCCTCCTATCGGTCCTTTGGCTATCATTGGCGACTCTTTCTTGAGAAAGTACTACAGTGTTTATGACATTGGCAAGAACGCCGTTGGTCTCGCTGATGCCGCCTAAGCGTGAAATGAAGGATATCTGACATCTATCCAATCCTTTATTATATATTTTTTTACACCCTCTTTTATTATAATATTATATATATCACACAATATTGAAAAATTATACAAATTCGAGTATAGACATACGCGTGCTTTATTGAAAACCTCAATGTATTACAGACAACAACTAATTATAATGGCTATTATAAGCAAGATCAGACCTAGTGATACCATCGACTTGGTATAGTTCAAAGGTGATTGTTGTTGTGGACCTTGAGAGTTCGCATTAAATGCAGTCGATGAAGATATCTTTGCAACAGCAGCCCGGGAACGTAGCTACATAGACTCCAGCTGTTGGTTGATCTCCTCAAGCTCCTTCTTGGCAGCAGAATGCTTCTCGGTTAATTCCTCAAACTTGCGTTCCCACTCATCGCGTTCCTGCTCCAATGAAGCCACCTTCTTCTCAAAATGCTCAGCCTTGACATCGGTCTGGCTGAGCTTCTCAGTAGTCTCGCTCAGCTTCTTCTCGGTGACCTCCAGCTCTTCTTCCAATGAGGCAACCTTCTTAGTCAAGGACTCGTTATGACTGCCATGGACAGCACCTTCCTCGGCTTCGCCCTTGTACTTCTGGAGCTGACTCTCAAGCTGCTCCACTTCCTGCTCCAAAACAGTATTACGATGGGTCAACGCGGAAATCTCCTGCTCCTTCTGTAAGTTGTCTTGCTCAAGGGCCTTGACCTTCTCAAGAGCCTCATCAGCCTTCTCCTGGGCAGACTCGGTCTCGAGCTTCAATGAATTGATTTTCTACACTTGTTAGACTATTCTCAGCTAAGACAAAATGAAGAAGAAAAAAGAGGGCCCGGAGATGATATAGAAGAAAGTGAAAGATGCCTGATACAGACTGCCAGCGCAGTAAATCAATCAATCACCACCACCACCACCAATCCTCTCAAGAAAAATCAAACAACAACCGTTTGCCATCGATATATAGACATACCTCTCTGAGCTTATCCATGGTGCTATAGTTGGCGGTATATCAGAAGTCACAAACTAGTAAAAACTGTATGATAAAAAAGTGTCAGGGGTGGTATAAACAATATTTATCAGGCCTGGGTGATATGGTGTTTCTCCTGTAATGAATCAACACAAACAGAAGGAGCTTGAGCCACTAACACACCGCGCCGCGTTTGATCTATTCCTCTTTTTTTCTTCCTCCTCATTCTAGATTACATAAGCACTGAGGACTTGGATTTACGCGTGCGCTGGAAAAACACAAAATGATTACGTACACCTTTTTTGTAGATACTTATGTAATCGAGTGATCTCTGAGATAATGACCTCTTTTGAGACATGTATAAGGTTTTGGTGTTTACAAAACGAGCCTGTGCTCGAAATTTCAATTAAAAAACAAACTTTCAGATACACACAGCTGTGATTAAGCTTTCTTGCTTTTAACCCGTTTAAGCTATTATTTTCCATAGCTTTGAAGTGGCAGCAGCAGAGGTTAACCTCCAGAGAGCTTAAATTGGCAAAAATTTCAGTTTAAGCGAGTAAACCTAACTGAGTTGTGTCGCTTTGAAGGGTTCAGAGATTAGGGAAAATACTTCGCGTTCTGTCTTCCTCCCCCCACCCCTTTTCTGTGTGAGTAAGCTTACTACAGGTGGAGAAACACCATTACCCATTGAAAAGAGCTGGGAATTTTTTATCAAAGTGTGTGACAGGTAGCTAAAAGCACTCCTTTTAGTAAGAATTCTTTTTTTCTTTCTTTTCTTCTTTCTTTTCTTTCAGGCGCGGCATATCTACTGTTGAAAAAGTGTGATATAAATGTCCTCAATGGGTTTTGGGTCACCTCCCAAACGGTCAGTGAACCACCAGGTGAGGCCCCAGAGCAGCGTGTCGAATTTGAACTGCCGGCCAAGTACTCCAGCAAGCGTGAGAAGACCAGCTTCAAGTATGAGTTTACGAAGCCCCACGCCATCTTTCATACGTCGTCCAGCGACGCCTTCTTTATCTGGGAGCATATATGGGAATCTATCCCCGGAACCTGCATATACTGGTAATATCAAGGTATCGATTAGAGTGAAACCTTGGATACAACAGTCAGCGTCGTCGTCGTCGTCGCTGTCGAGTGGTTTGGACGATGTCTGGCGTATAGACTCATCAAATGGAAGCATTATCGGTAAGGATACTGGGGAATTTCTGTTTGATAAGGTGTTTGAGGGCAGCGATGTCGGAAACTATGAAGTATACAATGAATCTGTGAAGGACCTGATAGACAAGGTAATGGACGGCTACAATGCCACTGTTTTCGCTTACGGCATGACAGGCAGTGGTAAAACTCATTCTATGCAAGGCACAGAAGAGGACCCGGGAATAATTCCACTCAGTGCCAAGGAGATTTTCAAACAGATTGAAGAGCACAGGTCGAGCAAATCTTTTGTTGTTCAATGCGGGTACCTGGAGATTTACAATGAGCATATCAATGATTTGCTCAATTCATCTTCGTTCAATGGAACTCCTAGCGCGGAAATAAAGCTGAGAGATGATGCTGTCAGAGGTGTCCGGGCGGTGGGAATAACAGAGCTTGCAGTGAAATCTGCAAACGAGTTACTGGAACTGATAAGCAGAGGCGACGTACTACGGAAGACTGAAGGCACTGATTTCAACGCTAGAAGTTCGCGAAGTCATGCCGTGGTTCAGATTACCGTTGAGTCTGTTTCCAGGCAATCTAACGAGCGACTAAGAAGCACACTATATCTCTGTGATTTGGCTGGAAGTGAGCCTGCAGTATCACAAACAGAAAGAAGAAAAGAAGGCTCCTATATCAACAAGTCTTTGCTAACTTTGGGTACTGTTATCTCAAAGCTAAGTCTGGGCCAGGTGGGACACGTCCCATATAGAGATTCCAAACTTACAAGACTACTCCAACCAGCACTATCGGGTAAATCGTTGGTGAGTGTTTTGTGTACCATTCAGACCGGAACAAGCTTATACAGCGAAACGCGGAATACGCTACATTTCGCAAATAGAGCAAAAAATATTGTCGTGACTGCGAAAAGGAACGATGATATGTCGGAGGCCAAAACTATAGAGCGCCTGATGCAACAGGTTTCGCAGCAAAGACTAGAAATTGCGGAACTAAAAGCACGACCCGACAATTCTAGAAACTACAGCAGCAGCAACAACAGTGTCGGTGCTAGGAACATTAATGGCGGTAAAACCGCACATTTAGAGCTTGAGAATAAAAGACTCCGCACAGAGAACCAAATGTTGAATGAGCGAGTAGAACAGCTCACCCGCTTATGCTCAGATTCCAGACTAGAGGAAGTTCTGGGGATCAGCGGCGGCAGCGGTGGCAGCAGCAGCAGCAGTTCTAGCAGCAATGAAAACAGTGATGACATTTCTCGCATGCAGTACTTGGAAGACCAAAATAGAGAGCTGAAAAAGCAGCTGCTTGATCAGAACAGGTCAGCCACCAACGGAATTTATCAATCCAGCTATCATATTCAACAAAAAATCAAGGACCTGGAGGAAAGGCTCGAAGAAAAGGATAGAACCATTCAGGATAGAGACAGAGTAATAAGTTTACTGAAGTCATTCCGCACCGAGTCTGCCAAGACCCACATTCACACCCGCCGAGATGATAGCTATCGAGAGCATTCAATTGAGTACCTGAAGGAGCGTAACAGTAATGTTGCCGCGTCGCCAGCAATGATGACATCTGAGATAAAACCCAAACCTGGCAACCTAGGTGAAACAATCTCTGAGACAATTCAGTCATAATGTATATGAAGAAATGTGTAAAACTATTTTGATGTCAATATTTTTAATATAACTGTAATTATTTATTATTAGCCTTTAATTATAAGAGAGAGAGCAAAAAAAAAAATCACTCAACTCGTCGAAACATAACACACGAGAGCTGCACGGAAAAAAAAAAAGAAGCTTTTCTCACATATAAAAAAAGAGCAAACAAAGCAAAAGCAATAAGAAATAGACTACCAAAGTCTTTCCTCTAGTTTCAGGTCATTCTGAGGACTCAATCCAACCAGAGCTCTGATCAAATTTTCAAGAGATGCTCGCTGCTTATTGAGACCATTAACTGCCTTAGCTCCGGGTCTGACCACGGGGGCCTTTAGCCAGTAAGACAAAAATGACAAAACAGAGTGCAAAGTTTGGAACTCTTCATCAGTTCCCTTCTTTCTGTAAGAGACTCTGGATAAGAACTCACTTACAACAATCAGATCAATAATCAAGGGCGAAGCCAAAAGAGAATCCTCACAAACATTGTGAATGGATACAGTGTTGTGTCCACCCAGCATAAGCTCGGAATGATACTCATCCATGGCAACCTTATCATCACCAACAGCAGGCATGTACTTGATGACAATACAGTGGTCGACCTTGTCACCAGATTTCTTGTTGTACAACAATTGGTTAGATTCAATCATGTCGTCAATAACGGAGGCTTTAGAGATCTCCTTAGATCTGAACTGCTTAGGTGCTGAAAGATTGAAACCATCGTTGTTACCCAAATGATTGTAACTTGCTACAGATACTGGCTTAATACCAGCATCGACCAAGTACTGCGCAAGCACGGACTTCAACTTAGTCTGTCCACTCTTGAAGTCGTCACCTCCAATGAATGCTTTGTGCTGCTCTGCCAGCTCAATGCATCCGGGAACAAAAGTGTTCTGAGGGGATCCGTTAATATAAGGGACACCCTCCAAAATGGAAGCGACAGCAAAAATAGTGGACGGAGAAACCTCATCATGAGATTCCTTGATAGACTTGAGCAAATTGTCTGCGGTATCATTAACTCCCGGAATGATTTCCGCAAAACGCTCAGTGTTGGCAGTCCAGAGAACAATTACCTTATCCAGGTCATTTTTCTCCTTGAACTCACGAATGTCCTTACGGATGTGTTCAACGTGCTCCCACTTATCCTCTCCAGGGATAACATTGTCCGCGCGCTCGGATTGATTGGCGGCAATGAAATCAGGATAGTAGATAGATGGCAAAGGAACAATAGGAGCCAAGTACTTGGAGACCTGTCTCTGCAGGTCATAGTCCAGGACTTTGGCTCTCTTCATAGCCTCAGCCAAGTTCAATGAGCTGATATCCCATCCGCCAATGACAAAGTCATTGGGGTGCAAAAAGGGAACAATCTCATTGAAGGGGGCAAACACGTCATTACCCTCAGCATCAACACCCAATCTAATGGTTGAAGCCTGAGTGACGGAGCCATAATAGTTTGGCTCAACGACTCCCAGCTTATTGTTGAAGGCAATGTTATGTCGGTTAGCAGTAATGGCAGCAGTCAAAGTGGAGCCATTGTTACCACCTAATCCAACAAGCAGAACACCAGTCTTGGGGACCTTAGTGTCAAGCTTGAATTCATACTCAACAGTGGTAGGGGTCACTTTGTACTGACCATTGACCTTCTCAACAGTCGCGTTCTCGTACTTATAAGTAGAGATGATCTCATTGCTCGATTTGGTAACGAGGTCAGAGTCAACAACGACAGAGGTAAAACCAGATTTACCGTAGCCAGGGGCATTGGTAGCTGCAGAAACAGGAGAATGACTAGCAGTAGCAGGGGCCATTTTTTATTCTTTTAAAGATTTTTTTTTTTCAATTCCTTTTTTTTTTTCTTTTTTGTAGTTTTTGTCTTTTCTGAGAAGAGAAGAGAAGAGAGATGATAATAGAGAGATAGTAAAAAATTCAACACCAGAGGTAAGTTTATCTGATGTTAATTAGTATCCCACCCGAACCAGCAGCTGCAGAGCGGGAGTTCTGATATGGGTGATGGGCACTAGATAAGAGGTTTGAAAACGTTGTGAAAACCTGTGTGAACCAACAACTATTTTGCAATTGGAGCGAGTTCCTTTTCTTTTCTTTCGGAATATATATATATATATGTCCAACTGGGAAAAAAAAGAGAATTGCAACGATCCAAAGGCAAAGACAATAGCGTTAGAGAGGTAAAAAGAACACTAACAACAAAAGAGAAAAAGAGAGGACCAAGTGGAACTACGGTTTTCTACTGTGTAAGGTGAGTGTGGAATTGAAGAAAAAATAGTAAGAATAAAGCTGGGGAAGAGAAAGAAAAAAAGAAGAAGAAAAAGAAGGAGAGTCAGGGATCTCTAACCCCTATTTATAGGAGACGGAGAAGAGGAGAGCGAGAGGAAGATCAAGTCGCCAATCTCGTAATTCTCCAACAAAGATCGGGATCAAATCGAGTAATCTGTCATTACGTAAGTTTATTTTTTTTTGATTTCTTATAGTGATCTGGTTGTCTTGGTAACCGCACTGAACAACGTCCGTGTCGCGTAAAATATAAACTAGATCAGGACGTTAAAAAAGATTCGATACTGTAAACAACAATTAACAGTACAGCTGTATAATAACTAAGTAACAACAATCACGCGGCATGAAAGTCGAAGAGCTCATTATCGACGGGTTTAAGTCCTACGCTACAAGGACAGTGATCTCTGGATGGGACAGCTCTTTCAACTGTATCACTGGGCTGAACGGTTCAGGGAAATCCAACATCCTTGATGCGATCTGTTTTGTTTTGGGCATCACCACCATGAGCACTGTGCGGGCGCAGAATCTGCAGGATCTGATATATAAGCGTGGCCAAGCCGGAATAACAAAGGCTTCAGTCACTATAGTGTTTGATAATTCGGATAAGTCAAAGAGTCCGCTGAGTTTTGAAGATGAGGATCAGATCAGTGTCACGCGTCAAGTGGTTCTCGGTGGTACCAGCCGGTTCATAGTCAATGGACACAGAGCACAGCCAATCAGTGTTCAACAGTTGTTTCAGTCGTGCCAGCTGAACATTCATAACCCCAACTTCTTGATTATGCAGGGAAAAATCACAAAAGTACTAAATATGAAACCCTCAGAGACGTTGTCTTTGATTGAAGAAGCAGCCGGAACTAGGATGTTTGAAGATAGACGTGAAAAGGCCCTCAAGACGATGGAGAAGAAGCAGAAAAAAGTGGAGGAGATTCACCAGCTGCTTACAGAAGAAATTGAGCCCAGGCTCGAGAAGTTGAGAGAGGACAGGAGAGTATATCTGGAGTTTCAACAGTCAACATCTGTGCTGGAAAAGCTAGAGAAAGTGGTCGGAGCGCATGATTATGTCAAGTGTTCACAGCGTCTTGAAGCTTCCACAAGGGAATACGAAGCAAAGAAGTCTCAGTCAGTGGAGCTTTCCACGCAATTAGAGGAAACAGCGGAAAGTCTGGCGCAGCTAGAAGAGGAATACAAGAGTCTCCAGATCAAAAGAGCAAGCCAGATGCAAAAAGGTGGCAAGTTTCAGGAGCTAGAGAAAAAGTTGAAAGAAACAAGCCAAGAGATTGCGAGAATACAAGCATCAGCTAATATTCAAAGCCAGAGTACCACTAATGAAACAAGCGAAAAGGCAGAGCTGGAGAAGCAGCTGTCTCTAATCAACAACTCTGCCAGCGACATCAAAGCCCAGCATGATTCAGGATTGGCGGAATATACCACTGCCAAGGCTCAGCTTGATCAAATGAATGAAGAAATTGCCAAGAAGGAGGATTTGTTACAGTCGCTACAAACGGGAGTAAGTGCTAAAGCAGGACAGGAAGGTGGATATGCTAGTCAGATCACGGAGGCTAGAGATGTTGTCAACAATGCCGCCACCGATATTCAAAAATCTAGTCTCAGGTTACAGTATGTTGAGAAGCAGATTCGCGACGATAAGGATCAACTGGAGGCTGCTCATCGGGATAACGCGACCGGTGCAGAAGCGTTGGCCAGTAAAGAAGAGCAGTACAGTCTTTTCAAAGGCCAGCTTGAACAATCAGGTCTTGACCCTGCTAAGCTGGAAACTCTTAAAGTTAGAGAGCATGATGTCTCTAGCCGTGTACGACTGTTGAAAAATGAAATTGATGGGTTTCGTCACCGGGTTTCCGGGGTAGATTTCCAATACACCAATCCCTCATCTAACTTTGATCGTGCGTCAGTGAAAGGGTTGGTAGCACAGCTTTTCAGTCTGGACGAGTCACAATATTCTCGAGCAAATGCTTTAGAGGTTTGTGCTGGTGGAAGGTTATACAATGTCGTTGTTGATACTGATTTTACTGGTACCCAGCTTTTGCAAAAGGGTCAACTTAGAAAGCGAGTTACCATCATTCCGCTAAACAAGATTGACCCCATTGTGCTTTCTGCTCAGAAACTTGGCGCCGCTAAAAGTCTTGCTCCCGGGAAAGTAAATTTGGCTCTGGATTTGGTAGGTTACGAAGATGAAGTCGCTGCTGCCATGAAGTTTGTGTTTGGTAACACTTTAATATGCGAGGATGCCGAATCCGCGCAAAGGGTCACGTTTGACCCCAAGGTGCGAACAAAGTCTGTAACGCTCGACGGAGATATTTATGATCCTATGGGAACTCTTTCCGGAGGTAGCAGTGCCGCAAGAAGTGATGGGCTTATTATAGTTCTACAAAAGTACTACAGTCTTACCAAAGAGCTTTCCTCAGCTAACAGCGAGCTGGAAGATATACGGCATCAGATTGAACAGGAGATGGAAGTGATGGCCAAGTTCAAGAACCATAAAAAGCAGTTGGATTTGATCGAACACGAGCTCAACAGTATCAAGCGCGACCTGGAGCAGGGCCCTTCAGGGCTTACAATTGCCAAGCATCAAGAACGTCTTCAAGAGATTGCAAAACTTGAACAAGACATGAAACTAGCACAAGCGACAAAATCCGAGGGCGAGAAGATACTGAAGCAGCTGGAGTGGGATATGAATGAGTTCAAAAATAACAAATCGTCAAAACTGGATCAAATAAAGAGCGATTTGCTACGAATGCGCCAAGAGGTTCAGAAACACTCGGAGGTGGTCGCAAACAAGCTTTCCATATACCAAGCAGCAGAAGTCAAAGCGTCTGAAATGGCAGATGAGGCTAAATCTTTGGAGGATCAAATCAAAGACAAGCAGATTTTGCTTGAACAGCATAAAGACTCGCTTCTTGAAATGACGAAAAACCTTGAGCAGTTGCAAACTGAAGAAGAAGCTACTAAGAGGCAACTAGAAGAAGAGAGCAGAGCAATAACTGGGTTGGACGAAGAACTCAAGAGTATAGGTAGTATAACCAGCAGCAAGAAAAGTTTCCTGACCGAGAACAAACTTTCTTCTCAAAAGTTACAGCATCTGGTTGAGAAATTGGGTGACGAGGTAAAACATTATCAAAATGACCTTGAGGTACTATTGAAGCTTTACCCCTGGATTCCAGAGGCTTGTCATATGTTTGGTCAAAGCGGCACTCCTTATAGCTACCAAGAAGTCAACATCAAAGACTGTCAAAAGCAGATGAAGTACTTGAAAGAGAGGGTGAATGGAATGGAAGGCACAGTTAACAAAGATGTTATGCAAATACTCACATTAACCGAAAAACAGGAAACCAGTCTGAGATCAATGATAAGTACAATTGAAAAAGATAAGAAAAAAATTCAGGATACTATAACCACGCTCAACGACTATAAGCGCGAAGCACTAGTCAAGACGTGGAGCAAGGTCACGGAAGATTTTGGCAAAATATTTGGAGACCTTTTACCTGGCGGGTTTGCCAAACTCGTTGAAGTAGAGGGTAAAGATATTACTGAAGGTATTGAAGTGAAAGTATCACTTGGTAATGTTTGGAAAGATGGCCTGGCCGAGTTGAGTGGAGGCCAGCGGTCTTTGATAGCCTTATCTTTGATTTTGGCATTGCTTCAGTTTAACCCAGCACCAATGTACATTCTCGACGAGGTCGACGCTGCCTTGGATCTCCACCACACTCAGAACATTGGACATATAATTAAGACCAGATTCAAAGGATCTCAGTTCATTGTTGTGAGTTTGAAAGAAGGCATGTTCACCAACGCCAATCGGTTGTTCAAAACAAGATTCCAAGAAGGAACTTCAACTGTTAGTGCAGTATGATCTATATGTATACGTATAATATACCCTATAGGGCTATTCATGACTATTTAACGAGTGACTATAACCACACTACGAGTCCACTGGAGTCTTCATATGTGAAATATAATATGCGGCCAGCAATACGGCCAGATCTATTCTACAGATTTTGGTTTTATTATGAGGAACTATAAAATTTGGCTACCCCCTGAATGTGGAGTACGTGAGTCACCATGACGATTTACGTATATGTTTGCTAACAGTACTAGCTAGTAGCTGCCCAGTCGCTTCTTTGGAGATTTTAGTGTGAAGCAGCGCTGCTGATAACAATATTAGTCAACGGCACCTCTTTGAAAAACTTCGCCCGCGATTAAAATGCTGATTAACTCTACTAGACGTTTAAGGTGCCATATTGCCGCACACGGCACCAACGAGCACTAGCCGATCTCTTCGATAGCACAATTGTTCAACTTTTTCCCTCCACGGCTTTTAGATTTAGCCTCCTTTGTGAATCTTTCTGAAAAACTTTTTGTAAAAAGAGGTTGGCGAGCTACTGTTTTGTGTTAATACAGAAAAGTTGTTTTGAAGAGCTCGGGAGCTTTTGCTTATATTGTATATTACTTGAGTTTCAATTTAGGTTTCACAAATAAAAGTCAGTGCTAGTGTGTTTATTAGGATTGCTCTTGCATACTTGGACCTCGAGATCTTACTTACTCTGGTAACTTTTTTTTTTTGGTTCTTCTGTGCTATCTGTTTTTTTGAGAAGTGCATTGAAAGCTTTGATGTCAGTTCATTTTGGCAACAGCTCCTGCAACGGGACGTTGTGGAAGGTAGATGACATTACTCCATGTGCGAGGCATTGGTAAGGAGACTTGTTTTGCTTTTGCAAGAGACTTTTTCTGGCTAAAAACATTTATCTAACAACTCTTTAGGTACTTTCAGGTATTGCCGTTCAGCATTATTCTGGTAGGCTCTGTTATCGTTGCTTTGG
Organism: Groenewaldozyma salmanticensis; assembly: GCA_003708315.3. Classification (NCBI taxonomy): domain Eukaryota; kingdom Fungi; phylum Ascomycota; class Dipodascomycetes; order Dipodascales; family Trichomonascaceae; genus Groenewaldozyma; species Groenewaldozyma salmanticensis. Next base: position 124,882 of record PPNW03000021.1, read on the forward strand.
TGAGGTTGTCTTTAAAAATCAAAAGGGTCATTAAACGAAGGCGGCTGCGGGATCCCAGCTATGAGCCTCTTTTATCTGGTAGAGATTCTATCGATGAGGAGCAGTCTACCTTGGATTCTGAGGATTCTGAGGATGATGAGGATGACAGTGACATTGTATCCTCTAATAAAAATTACAATTCATTGTTGGAGATTAACGTACCGCAAAGGACCCCCTCAGCTAGCAAAGATCTCACGACCGCTGATGAGAGTAAATCAATTGTAGCCACAATTGTTTGCTCCACTGGTGAGCGGATAAGGGTAGCCATTGAAGCATTGCTGACTGGTGCTCAAGCTGCGCTGGCATTGGCTGCCATTTTCATTGATGGCATAGCTGACGAATGGAAACCCGATTTCCCCAGTGGCCCTTATATTGTGGCTGCCTACTGGGTTTGGGCATTTTTAGTTGCATCATTCAGGTTTACCAGACTGAAATCAACGAAAAAATCGTCTGCTGCTGGGTTATGGTATCATTCAGTTTTTCTGTATACTATTGCGTTTGCCAGCTCAGTGGTAGCCGTCAGGTCAGCTATTATCCATCCATTTTCATTAGTTTCCAGGAACTACTACATTGCATCTTTCTTCTTAACCGTGGTAGTGACTGTTTTGATTTATACTTCCAAATACGGAGATAAGCCCGCAAGGCTTTATATATCTGCAAGTGGCCGTCATCCCTCTGTCGAGCCTGTGTCGAGTTTGATTGACATTATAACTTACTCGTGGATCGATCCTCTTGTTTGGAAGGGATTTTGGAAACCTTTGCAAGATGCTGACGTCTGGGATCTTACTGAGGATGACCATGCTTCTAGTATCACTGCCAATTTCAAGAAAGTTCACAAGAAGTATTCTCTTGCTATAAAACTGGTGGTGTTTTTCAGGAAGGAAATCTTGCTCTCTTGTCTTTGGGGTACACTTCACTCAATTGCCTCGTTTGGACCAGCTGCTGTCTTGAAGCTTCTTTTGGACTTTGTAGACAGCCCTGACTCTGTGCCTATTGGAGTTGCTTGGCTGTACGCTTTTGGCATTTTGATCATCAGCATCGTTGATAGTGCATTTACCGGACGTGCTTTGTTTATTGGAAGACGTATATGCATCAGACTTAGAGCTGTGATCATTGGCGAGGTTTACGGTAAAGCTTTACGCAGAAAGGCTTCTTCCACTGAGAAGGAAAAAGAAGAAGAGAAAACCGGGGAGGAATCTGAGGACAAAAAGAAAGTTCCAGATGAGGAAGCTCAAACTGACTCAGACTCTGGTAGCGAAAGTGATGATAAGGAAAAGGATAAGAAAGATGGCGATTTGCAAGCTAACATGGGTGCTATTATCAATCTAATGTCTGTCGATGCTTTCAAAATTTCAGAAATCAGTGGCTACCTCCATTACTTTGTTTCAGCTATACTCACTTTGGTTATCGCTATTGCTGCTCTGTATAAGTTGCTAGGATGGTCAGCTTTGGTTGGTACTGCTTGCATGTTGGCTATCATGCCTCTCAACTATTGGTTTTCAACGTTATTGTTCAGGTTCCAAGACCAGCTCATGAAGTATTCTGACCAAAGATTTCAGAAGACCAATGAGCTCCTTCAGAATATTCGAATCGTCAAGTATTTTGCTTGGGAAGATAAATTCGCCCAGGAAATTTATGAGGTGAGAGAGAAGGAATTGAACACTATTCAATGGAGAAATATTTTTTGGGCAATGGGTGCTGGTATCTGGTACATTACTCCAATTCTGATTACTCTCGGTACTTTCGGCTCTTATACTTTGTTACAAGGCGAAACTCTTACCAGTCCTGTCGCATTCACTGCGGTTGCTTTGTTCAACCTTCTGCAATCTCCCATGGACCAGCTTGCTGACATGTTAAGTTCCGTTGTTCAGTCCTTGGTCTCCATCAAGCGTGTAGAGAAGTTTTTGAATGAAGATGAGACTGCCAAGTATGACCAGCTTAACGCTGAGTCAGGAGGCATAGATATTCCTGTCATTGGTTTTGTTGGAGCAACTTTTGGATGGGCATCCAAGAGATTAGAAAGCTCCGACGAAAGTGCACTAGCTTCCGGCAGCACAACCACTGCTGCATCTTCTAGCAATGGGTCTGATTTCAAGCTTCGTGACTTGAATATTTCTTTCAACCCTGGCGAGCTTTCACTAATTGCAGGACCTACTGGTAGCGGTAAGACCTCGCTTCTGATGGCTCTTTTAGGTGAGATGGAGCTTGAAAGTGGCTCTGTATACTTACCTGGTGCCAATGCAAGAGAGCTTGTTCGTCCTGACCCTGAGACTGGATTTTGCGACACCGTCGCTTACTGTTCTCAGCAGGCCTGGCTGCTCAACGATACTCTGAGAAACAATATTTTGTTCGCCAGCGAGTATAACGAAGGCAGATACAAGGCGGTCATAGAAGCTTGTGCTCTGACTAGAGATTTAGAGATTTTGGAGGGCGGCGATGAGACAGAGATTGGAGAAAAGGGAATCAATTTGTCTGGTGGTCAAAAACAAAGAATATCACTTGCTCGAGCAGTTTACTCAAACTCGAAACACTTGATCTTGGATGATTGTTTGTCTGCAGTTGATTCTCACACCTCTGCTCATGTTTATAAGAACTGCATTGGTGGTCCACTGTGTGAAGGAAGAACCGTGCTTTTGGTTTCTCACAACATTGCTCTTACTATTTCTCAAGCTTCTTACGTTGTGGTGTTGGAAAATGGTCGAGTCAAAGCTCAAGGAACTCCATTTGATGTCATTGCAGCGGGTGCTTTGGGCGATGATGACCTGGTGAAAAATAGTGCCGCTGCATCTCGTTCTGCATCCAGTACTGATTTAACCTCCAAAAAGAAATCCAAGTCTATTGGATCTGTGTTAAACAAGTTTCTCAAAGAGAAAGCTAAGTTACAAGATGACGCAGAAGGATCCTCCTCGTCTTCTGATACCGCTTTGGAAGACGAGACGACCGCAGCAGAAACCGCAGCGGCAGCAAAAAAAGGAAAGCTTATCAAACAGGAAGAGAGCAGTACTGGGTTCATTCCCTTCTCTATGTATATGCTGTACTTCAAGTCTTTGAGTGAAGGGTATTTATTTTGGGTTGTTCTGTTCTCCCTTTTCATTCTATTGCCGTTCTTTATGTTTTTTCAAAGATTCTGGATCAGAGAGTGGGCTCTGGGTGGACTCAAAGATGCAGTGCAAACTCAAATGTCTCTTTTCTCGGTCAACTCTTTGCAATCCAGTTCAAGCGGCATATCTGGTGCTGGCAAACAGTTGCTGGGTGCCGGCACAATTGGTGCCTATGCTTACTCCTCAGAAAGCACAGTTGAAATTGAAGGTATCGGTAGAATTGTCAAACCTGGCCACTCTGCTGTTTTCTATTTGACCATCTATGCTATTATTGGATTTTCTACAGCTACCATTGCCTCACTGAAGGAGCTTGCCTTTTTCATGGGTGGTATTAATGCTTCTAGAAAATTGTTCCGTCAATTACTTGAGTCCGTGCTTGAAGCCAAAATGAGATTTTATGATTCTACACCCGTTGGAAGAATCATGAACCGATTCTCCAAGGATGTGGAGGGAGTTGACCAGGAGCTTGCTGGATGTATCCACGCTTTGCTTTATTTGTTGCTAGAGCTTGTCACAACTATCGTTGTTGTCTCATTTATTACCCCTCTATTTCTAGTTGCTGGAATTTTTATCTCTGCAATCTACTGGGCTATTGGTCTTTTCTATCTCAACAGTTCCAGAGAGTTGAAGAGAATGGACTCTGTTAGTAAGTCTCCAATTTTCCAGCAATTTGGTGAAACGTTAGTAGGAATCTCAACAATCAGAGCTTATGGATGCCAGAATAGATTTATCAAGGAGAATTTGGAAAAAATTGACAACAATAATAGACCCTTTTTTTATATGTGGGTGGCAAACAGATGGCTTTCCTTCAGAATTGATGCTGCCGCTGCTTTGGTGTCTTTCTCCGCTACTGCCGCTGTTTTGTTGAGCAGATACAGTATTGACGCTGGTTTGGCAGGGTTGTCAATTTCTTATGCTCTCACGTTCAATGATACTGTATTGTGGATTGTCCGAATTTACGCCTACTGTGAAATGTCAATGAACTCCTTAGAGCGGGTCCGTGAATACAGTACTTTAACTCCGGAACCGCCAAAAATCATTGAAGGTCACCGACCTCCAGCTAACTGGCCTGATAAGGGTGAGATTGATGTGAAAGATTTGTCTTTGAGATATGCAGATGATTTGCCTCAGGTTATCAAGCATGTCTCATTCCATGTTCCTTCCTTTAACAAAGTCGGTATCGTTGGCCGTACTGGAGCAGGCAAGTCCACAATCATCACTGCATTGTTCAGATTCTTGGAAGCTGACACCGGCAGCATTTCTATTGATGGAATTGACATTGCCTCTCTGGGTCTTCAGGACCTGAGAAGAGGGTTAGCAATCATTCCTCAAGATCCTACTCTTTTCACTGGCACAATCAGAAGCAACTTGGATCCCTTTGATGAGTATACAGATGCAGATATTTTTGAATCCCTGAGAAGAGTACACTTGGTTAACCCAGACGAGTCCACTGAGACTGAGGATAACGAGAATGCCAACAAGTTTTTGGATCTTTCAAATACCGTCTCTGAGGGAGGCAACAATCTTTCTCAAGGCCAAAGACAGTTGGTATGCTTGGCAAGATCTCTTCTCAAAGCTCCCAAAATTCTACTTTTGGACGAGGCTACTGCTTCTATTGACTACGAAACTGATTCCAAGATTCAATTGACCATTCGAAAAGAGTTCTCGCAAACTACAATCTTGACAATTGCACACAGACTTCGAACTATTATTGATTACGATAAGATCTTGGTCATGGATGCCGGTGAGGCGGTGGAATATGACGCTCCGTTCAAGTTACTGGAGAACGCTAATAGCGTATTCTATGGAATGTGTTCGGAAAGCGGTGAGCTTGAATCTCTTTTGAAACTAGCAAGAGAATCGCATAAGGACTCTTAAGTACCTTGCATCATTTAAAATACTGGAAAAAAGTAGAAAATGGATATATATAAAAATATAACAGTATTATGAACAAAAAAAAATTTAGAAAAAAATTAAAATAAATCATAAATGAAGTCATTACACAATTCTTGAGCTTGCTTGAGTAGAATGCGTGGATTAGCTTTCTTTTGTGATACTCGCGTTGTTATCTGCCTCTCCGCTGGATGCTGCGGCCTCGTCATCAACTTCTGGCATGTCAACATCATGGTCTTCAGCTTGATAAGCATTTTTCAAAATCTCTTCGCTTACATCTCCATCATTGGCATCCTCCACCTCAACAATTTCATGACCTCCGAGACTGAAATCCGGAAGAGAGTCATTGACTGCAGAGCTGGCAATTGCGTAATTCCCAGGCATCGGTGACATTGATATTCTAGCAGCAGATTTTGGTGGCGCGGACGTTTGTGTATCCATAGATTTAAATATCTGAAAATACCTGGAAGACAACAATTTTAGGTTGAATGTCAAACGTTCCCCAAATTCAGGCTTCAACAAGCCTGCTTTGTATGCCAAATTCAGCTTTGCCGCCAGCTCACACAGTTGAAAATCTGCCTCAAGAATCTTCGAGTTTTTAGCTACTGCATCTTGAGTAGGCACTAAGGTATCACTCTTTTGATCTTCCAGGTCAAGCGCTGCACCCAGTTTCTCGTCTACTTCCTCGTTACCCAGAATAGAAATATCTACGGCACTAGCATACTGAAGCTCCTTGTTCAGGAAACTCAGCATCATTTTATCCGCTGCTTCCTCAGAAACGTAGTCCCGCACTTTGCTCAACACCTTTTCTGAATGGCTATTAAGCTCTGCCACATTGCTTAACAGTTTGACAGTGATGATAGCTTCGATAACAGCAGAAACAGTTACTGTGAAGGGTCTTGCACTAATGGAAAATTCCTTATCACAGATAAGATAATCAAGGTGCTCAATAATTTCGTCGAGCACTTCCGAGAAAACCCCATCATTCGACGGTGCCGTTACTAGGTTCGACACTTTGCCTATAGTCCACAAAAACACAGACTTAAGAACATTCACACAAGATTCAACAAATAGGTGGGTGACTGGCTCTTCTTCCTCGTTGAAATCTTTGCATGGCCTTGCTCTTTTCACAATCTCCCTCCACAAAGGTTCTCCAGAAAATGCTTTCATGAAAAGAGGTGAGATATCCAGGATCCAACCAATTCTATCAATTTTAACCAGTATCAACGAGATTTCACCTTTGAACTGGTACCATTCATCTGAAGCCAGTAGTTTTGTTAACGACGAGACATGATGATCCAAATCAAGGTCCAGCTCACCTCTTAAATCATCTCCTGCTGCGCTGGAAGGTTTAGAAAACTTGATAAATATTTCAGAGCACTGATCAATTACCAGCGAAGATGTCTGCTCTTTGAACTGCTTCCGTATGAGGTTAAGGTTAGATAAATGAGTGCTATCTGAAGTCCGCAGTTGTGCAACATCCTCGACATCAATCAAACTGTATATCTTCAAAATGGACAAGATGGCCCTTGAGGAATGAAGATATTTCCCGAGCAGTGCTGGAAACTTGTTCAAAATGAACTTGGTAATCTCCAAAGCCAAGTTTTCGTCAAAGTTCCTTTTGGTCCCTAGCCTAACGTCATTCTTGGCAGACGACAAAAATCCATACAAAACATCAAACAAAATGAGTCGCTCGGACTCGCTTGGGGTGAAGAATTGAACAAAAAGCTTTTCCACCTGGGTTTCAGTTTTCAGTGCTGAAAAATCATACAGTAAGTTTTCTGTTAATGCTTGCCAACTAAACTGCGAGAGGGCATCTTTGGAGCTCTCAAACAATGAGGCCCCTAATATTGAAACTCTGGACTGAGTTTCGCTCAGCGGAATAAATAATGAAGCAAATGCTTGAGTCTCCTCATTATCCTGGAGGTGAAACAATATTTTCTCAACCTGAGCAGCCAAATTCTTGAACCGCAGCCAATCTTGAGAAAGTTCCGGATATGTACTTCTCAGTTTCTTCAGTTTCCTACCATCAACGCCTTTTAACGCAACGTCTTCCTCAAAAGCACAATGCGATAGGAAAAATCTTGCGGCTTCTTTGCGGATTCTAGAGTCCGCATCTAGAAGCAGTGTGCAAACTTTCAGCACACTGGCGTCGTCCAAAAGACTCATGTTTGCAATCTCAATCAACAGACTTATAGCACTTTTACGGACGTAAATATCAACGTCTAGTGCGGCAATTTCCAATATACGAGAAGATTCTTTCAGGAAAAACGACCTAAAGACTGATTTTAGATCATCAATTGAGCCCAATTTAACCAACGAAGCTAGAGCTTGGTGTCTGACAGTGCTACTGCTGTCGTAGATAACAGTGCTCCAAACATGATTGTACTGGACAAAAAGATTGGGGCATTCTTCGAGCCAACTGGAGAAAAACTTTAGACAATCCGTACGTATCTTGGTGTCCACGTCTATATATCTGTTCAAAAATACCGAGCTTGTAATATTGTCAATACAGCTTTCCAAAAACTGAATGCTTGATTTCACACGCTTCAAGTTATTTTGACTCAACTTTGACTTTTGTGCACCCTTTCGCTGGCTGATTGCTTGCTCCAGCTTATAAACCTCCGTTGATTTCGAGTTATGAAGCTTGCACAAAATGCTTTGGATTGAGAGTATTATAACGGTAGATGTGTGTCTAAAAGACCTCAAGTGCGACCCCGACAAGATTAGCAGCCAGGTAGAGATGTTCTCCATAAATGCAGAGTCAGCATATAGCAGTGACTTCTCAGAAGACAGGGTAACAACTTCACTGAAAAACGCCACTAGGTTCGATCTGAACTTCTTGAACGCGAGCTTTCTGCTAATTATACAGTATTCACCAGAATTGTGTGCTTTGGCTGCTTCTTGGACCCCCTGTAAAGTATCCTTTGCGCTAGATACGTCTTCCACGTCATGCTTTGCAACAGCTAATTCGCAACCACTGGATTTCAAGATAAGATTGACCAAATCAGCCATGCAAGTGGCACTATCTTCCTCGTAACTTTTAAGCCATTCGGAAGCTAATTGTCTGCTCGGAGTACTCGACTTTTCAATCGCATCTGCGGTTTTGTTAGAGCTCATGCAATCTGCTTTCGACTCTGCGTGCCAACTTACCAAACAAACTGTTGTGCATTTCTTCTGCATATGGGACATATTCAACCTTGGCTCTTCTAGGTGCTCTTTTAGCAGTGTAAGCCTTTTCTATAATCAGTTAGCAAACAAGCCACATGCTGAAAGTACAGTTTGCAAAGCGGATCCAGGTTACGTACCGTCTTCCTCAGAGTCACTGCTATCGGCGTAATTAACAGGACGCGAAACCCTTCCAGATCTCCTTACCACAACTTCGGGCATTCTGAATCTAGAAAACTAGTCCTTCTGTTTCTTGTTTGAAGTGCTAAAAAAAAGAGACTTCCCGTTTGGCAGGTTAAAGATGAATTTAAAGAATGGCGAGAATTTCGAAAGATTAACGCGCGCTCGCGCTCCCCAATTACATCTAGACGTTCATCGATCTCACGCGTCAGTTTCGTGGTGCACATTAGAGCGTGGACCAGCTTAGTCACGGGATGTTGCTTGGTAGAATTATATATATATAACCCTGCAAGCTAGAAGGAAACAACAACACAAAAACAGCAGTTGAAGGGTGTTGCTAGACCGAGAAGACAGTTCTTTACCGTTTGATTACTCTCCGTGCTACTTAAAATACGGGGAAGTGGTCCAGCGGTTCGGGTATTAGTTCAATGTATGTAAATATATATAACCTGAGCAAAAAATGAATAAATAGAGCAGCCACCAACTGCTTGAGACACGATAACAACTAAAACAAAGTCTTCCTTCCTGTAAAGAAAATGCCTTTGTGTACATTTAGTGTTAAGTTGGCTCTTATTGCTTGTTGACGCCAATACGCTTGTCCCGGCTTAGATGCTTAGTCTCGACAGATGGGCCAGACTGACTACTTTGGTTCTCATTCTGCTTTTCCTGCTCCTTCTTCTTATCGTCGTAAGCAAGAACATCCTCTGTTGTGAGTCTGATAGTTGTGGGGTTTCGTCGCAGCATTGTTGCTTTGGTAGCGACAGCTAGTTGTTAAATGCTAAGGATAATGATGTCAATAAAAACTGCCTCCTAGACCGCCTGACTTGTCTTAACCCTATAAACAAAAAACCCAACTCAAAAGCTTATATTGCGAGTTAAGTGCTTTTCTGTGAACTCCCTTGCTCTGTTCGGCGTCAGCTCAAAGTCATGTATAAAGCTTTTCACATTGAATCAATCTTCAGCTTTTGATGCCACTCAAGATTAATGTCCGTAATTATGTAATCTTTGGTGAAATTTTATTCTAGAGAGTTCCAATTTACGATAAAGGTATAACTCCTGCATACGAGAGTATACTATAGTAAGACAAACCAGATTTATTTTATTTTGAACCGCCGAGCTCTCACTTGCTGGAGTCATTTGGATACTCAGTTTCCGAGAACACAATAGACCAAGGCTATAGAAAGAATTAGTTTCCAGTAGGATTTCTTTCTCACACACTTTATTATTCACTTCTAAAAGAGCGCTGGAAATTGCGGAGCTGAAAAAGTTGACTGCTAACAATTTTTCTGTCGTCATATATACTTCAAAATCTAAGCTCTAGTTTTTGAGCTAGCTGTCACAACATTTTTGAAGGCAGGTTTTTTTTTTTAGCTTTTTTTATTGGTGGACTTTTATTCTATTTAGACATGGACGGTCCATTACCGGCAGGTATACCGGACGATGCTACTTGCAGGATTTGCCGAGGAGAGGCCACAGAGAGCGAGCCGCTGTATTACCCGTGCAAATGTAGCGGATCAATCAAGTACGTTCATCAAGAGTGCCTGTTTGAATGGTTGAAACATTCCAAGAAGAACGCAGTATGCGAACTCTGCAATACTCCATATAAGCTACGGAAGTTATACTCGCCAGATATGCCTAAACGAATACCCATCAAGATTCTTGTTGTCAGTATGATGAGAGATATTACTAGGCTGTCACTAACAGGATTACGGCTGTGGTGTGTCGGATGGCTGTGGACAATGATATTCCCGTTTTGCTGTCGACTACTGCTCAGGATATATACAGTTTTCGCAGAGAGCTGCCCAGAACAAGTGAACAATTTTCTCTCGCCCTTTGAAACGTTATCGCGGGAGTTCAATAAAGCATATGCATCAGATGGGTTCACACTACCGTTTACCGTATCATTTGTGGGACCTGAAAGTGTCTTTTTCAAAAGATTAAACTCTGACATGTTCGAGGGCCATTTAACTATACTAGCTTGTGTTTGCCTGGTATTCCAGGTCTTGACTATTAGAGAATGGATTTTGCAGAGCGAAAATTTTGTGCAAACCATGGAAACATCAATATCACAATACGGAGTAAATACAGCATATGCCAATATCAAAGCAGCCATAGCGGATCACAGAAAGAATGCTCGGTTCAAGCACGGTATCGCGCCATTAGCTGCTGCACTTCGGGTTGCACTTCTGAAGCTTTACAAGACTATAAATCCTAATTTGGATGATGCGACGATTAACGTTATTTCGCGCGAGGTTGCTGATGAAGTTATATACGGCGACATTTGGAAGAGAATGAAAAATAATAACCTGTCGGAGGTTGCCGAGCAGAAGTTGAACGAACATTTGAAAAGTGATCTGCTGCGACCGCGTTCTATGGACGGATCAACATATTTGCCTCGGAATCCCTTTGAGCGGCCGAGGGGGCCAAGGGGGCCAAGGGTTGCCTTAGCCGGGCGCGAAAATAGAGAAGCTAATGGGCTAAGACATAGACTTGGTGCTCCTCCGCACGCTGAAGACAACAATTTAATTGGTGCGATTCCAGGTTTTATGAATGAAGGGATGAATCAAGCCCAGCAGCCCACACAAAGGCCAGCGGTAGATGAATTAAACGATCAACAAACAAATGCTGCTGAGGAGCTGTTTGCGCCAGATCAAGAGGAGCAAGTCGAAAGATTTACGGAGGTACTGGCACGTCAACTTGAAGATAATGGCGGCGACCAGATTTTTAACGTGGAAGCAAACAGGGCCCCGAACATACGTCTCCTTGATGAAGAGCTAGAGGGTGATGAGCTACTTGGAGAGGAAGATCGTGCTGAGGTTTTGAATGGCTTGTTGCAAGATTTTCCGCAACTCAATGCCAATATGAACCCTGAAGCCGCAGATATTTTTGGGAATATCCCAGATGACGATGAGGATGCTGATGGAGGTGATGCAAATATGTTGGATGATGACTTGGTAGGGTTTTTGGAGTTTGGTGGGTTTAGAGGCCCTCTTAAACATCTTTTCACTGTGACTATCGCTGCATTTGCAGTGGTCAGTTTATTGTTGATGGTAGCATACTTTATTCCATTAGTCATTGGCCGGTCTATGCTTCTGTCACTATACTCAGTGGTGCAGCCACTCTCAGACAACATCACTAGAGCAGTGCTAACTCACAAAGCTTTCACCACTGTTTCAGCTGCTGCAAAGTCCGTTGTTCCGGAAACAGCATATGAGATTTTTGCTCTCTTCAAGCAAAGCTTAGTGCATGACAATTTTACTCAGTCATTTCCGTTCAGAGTAGCTTCAACTCTACTCGGAGCTGCAGTTGTGTTTTCTGCTCTCAACCTGACAGTCAAAAACATGATCAAAAATCCAGGGGCATCTTCACCGGCATCACTGAAGTTCAACAGGATGTTGATTGCCATTGTACTACAAGTACGAGCAATTCTAAAAGTGATTGTTGTCATTGGTATTGAGCTTTTAAGTTTCCCCATTTTTTGTGGAGTACTGCTGCACAGCTCATTGTTACCGTTTTTTGAAAATGTCTCATTACTATTTATTGCTAAGTTGATGGTCAGCCACCCTTTTGTTAGCACAATCCTTCACTGGGCAATGGGCTCTGCATATATGTTTATTGTGGCTATGTTTGTTTCCATGTGTCGAAAAATCATGAGGCCTGGTGTTTTGTATTTTGTGCGTGACCCAAATGACCCAAATTTCCATCCTATCATGGATGTATTAAGCAAAAGCCTTCGGGGACAGTTATCAAAAATTGCTCTCTCGGGTTTTATTTATAGCTTCTTGATTGTATTCTGCTTAGGCGGGGTAGTGTTTTTCTTGAAGTATAAGACGAGTCTTGAGATCTTACCATTAACCTTGCTACCTCCTTCGGGTGGTAGCAAATGGACTGTGCTCGAAATAATTCTGGCATTTGTTTCTAGCATTTTTTATTTGGGTACTAGGGTTCCTGTCGTAAGGGATATTTGGACCTATGTATTCAAATTTTTTTGCAGCCGACTGAGACTATCATCATTTATACTGAATTCTCCAGATCCAATGGAGCAAGGGTCTGTGTATTTTGGAGGCGGCTGGCTCTGCCTTATACCGGGACTTTTTAATGTTGACTATTCTAACCCAGTGAGCTATGAGATAGCTAAGGCTGGCTCTTTCACCAACATTTACTTTGTCAAAGATGGGTACTTTCTACGAGCACCAAACGCTGATGGAGTCCATATTCGCCCGCAGTCTAGCATGTTTCTACAAGTGAGCAAAGATGACAAACCGATAAATGAAGAGGAGCTATCTAAAGACGCACTGGAAAAACACGAGTACATGGTTGTATACCGACCCCCTCAATTTAAGCTACGTATCATCATGCTTCTTATTGTCATTTGGGGTGTGTCTTCGTTGGTAACACTCTGGTTCACAGTATTCCCAATATACATTGGCCGCAAGATGTTCAATGCAATGACCGGGCTTTACATGGGTGATATTGTAAGTTATACCATTGGCATTGTTCCTGTTTTAGTTGTCACAGTTTTGTCAAAGGAGTGGAAAACTGGCTATGAGATAGTTAAAAGCGAGCCCCTCAGGAAACTTTTCAGACTTAACGGTGGTAGCGAAACTTCGAGTCTCTGGAAAAACTTGGCCACCATGCTTTTCGTGCACACAGTCCTTCCAGTAGGGATTGGTTATTTTTATTATACTACTCTTGAACCTGGCAATGCAAGCAGTGGCGATCAGGTTAAAACTGCTGCTGAGTTTTTCAGCATTGGCAGATTAGCGTACTGGTGGATGACAGGGTTAGCACTAGCGCAGCACCGGGTAGAAACTTTTCTTCCTCGAGAACTGGTCAATGCATATAAGACTGCAGTAGGTCATTCGGATGGATTGTACGACCACAAGTTATTTGTAAGAAAGTTTGTTTTACCGGCGACCGCTGCTATTTATTCGGCATGCTTGATTCCGCCCGCAGCTTGCTGGTTATTTTTACGTTTTGCTATCAATAATGGACAGCAAGGTTCACAAGCTATAACTCATGAGTACTATTTGGCATCTTACAAGCTTTTCTCTATGCTTGCGATGTTGTTAATTCCCCTGGTCTCAGTGCAAAAGCAGCTGAAGGAGTGGGTTAGACGCATCAGGGACGGACAGTATTTACTAGGCGAAAGTCTGGAAAATGTCGAGTAGGGCATAAGAATAGTTACTTAGCTATAACTAATGTGTGTAATTTGTCAATACATGTATTATGACGATATTAATCCTTTCATTTCTGCATGAATTGGCTCGCTTTTTTATCAAGTCGCGTAATGTTAGACACAGAAAGAAACTCTATCAGCTATTAAGCTCAAGAAAAAGACAAGACTCATAAGCAAACACATATACTACCAACAGAATCTAATGCTTCTAGCAAACATTAAGTTAAAGCAACAAAATAAAAGAAAAAAGGGAGAATGGAATATTATTAGAAGGAACTGCGACCTCATTCAGCCATTTAATGATGTCCACCAGCGGCGTTCTTATGGGTGCTTGATGAAGCGTGGCCACTGCTCTTCTGGTAAGCTTGAATAGAGTCAGCGGCCTTGGCAAGAGCCTGAGATTGCGCAGCAAATTTGGTCTGGAACTGTGGCATCTTGAAATTGGCAGCCTGGCCAACCAGCAAGTGGACAGCGGCAGAAAGACCGTGTACAACAGGAACAACAGCCAAGTCAGCAGCACCTCCGACAACGTTTCCGAGAACAACTTCAACACCGTCAGTAATAGACTGGAAAGTAGGGCCTAAGATAGCATCAAAGACAACGTTAGTGAGACCTCCAGTAAGGGAACCACCAACACTAGCGATAGTACCGAGAACGTTATCAATTTGACCATCCAAACCGGCAATCAAATTGGAAACAAGTACCTTAGTAGGATGGTTGCCACCACTTCGGAACTCGTGAATGACGGCATCAATACGTTGCTGAGCATTGACCAAACCTCCCTTGACAAGACTAATACTGTCTAAACCTCTAGCAACATTGTGGGATCCACCTTTGGAGCTGTCAACATTCTTCAAGCCTGCACCCACAGTGGAAGCCAACTGGTGAATAGACTCAGAATAGGAACCAGCTCCATATTTGGCAGCAAGTGAAGACAGTGAGGACAAATGGTCAGTGATAGAATGGAGAGACTCAGTGGCAGAGTCTTCAGGATTCTGATGAATAGCAGTGACCAGCAATTCACCACTGGTGCCAACAGCCTCAAAAAGAGGGTTCAGCAAAGCTGCATTGACAATATCGTTAGAACCACCAGTATCAGCAAGAGCACTAGTGCTGATCTCAGCAGCTCGTCCTAACTGTGAATCTAGGGTGACAATATAAGCAGCAGCAGATTCAGGACTGTTGATACCAGCTTGCTTGAAAGTCTCAACAACATGGTCAATACTCTCTGTAATGCCATTGACCTGGATAGAAGCAACACTGATTGCGGTGGCGTGTCTGGCAACCAAAGCAGTGTTCTTTGACTTAGATGGAGATGAAACATGAGCAAGCTGATTACTCAAAGCATTGAACTTGGTAGCATACACTTTAACCTTGGCGCTCTGAGATTGAGCAGCAACGTTCTGCAGTCTTTTCATGTTCATAGCAAGAGTGTGGGTGACAGGTGCAAGTGCAACATCTACTGCACCACCAACGGCTTTACCCAAAAGAACTTCTACACCGTCAGTAATTGACTGAAAAGTAGGACCCAAAATAGCGTTGAAAACAATACTGGAGGCACCACCAGTCAGAGTAGCAGAAACGTGGGCAATAGCACCGAGAACGTTGTCAATCTGACCGTCTAAACCGGTAATGAAATTCTCAGCGATAGCAGTTCCTGGTTTGGTAGGGTGCGATTTGATATCTCTGGCAATTGAGTCAATACGCTGCTGGGCATTGTGCATACCGGAAGCAAAGGTGTCCATTTCATGTCTGGCCTGGAGCTCATTGACATGAGCGTGGTGGTCGCCAGGCACAGCGGCTGAGATAGATGAAACAAGAGCTACGGTTACTAAAAGCTTTTTGAACAACATGACTGCTCAATTGTAGGGGTATAAAGGAAAAAAAAGTGGAAAAGTGTTAAAATGATGAAAGGCTCTTTTCAGCGGTATATAAAGATATCAACAAGAGGTAGAAAAGTCTGTAGTTCCGAACGTCTTGTTTCTGCTGTTTTTCTTGTCCATTGAGGGACACAGACAAGAGCTTATTTAAGCCCTTCATGGTATGTAGACAAAGAAAAGTGGTATAAGTCAGGCAAAGTTTTAGTCAATTCTAAATGTTGGAGGTGGTAAAAAGGTTTTCGCGACAAGATTTGTTGATTAATATTAAACTACATTTGTGAGCTTATTATATCGGAGACACTATGATAACAGAGGGACAAAAAAATCTCATTAAGCTTGAAATTTCAATTTCATCAAAGCTGCAAAAGCCTCGAACAAAAAAAGCGGACAACAAGGTTTTTGGACCTGGCGTAGACTTTTCGTGAAGGCTAGGGTGATTCAAAGAATTGGGAATAACCTCAGAGCCAAGATGTCTTCGAACACCTCGCAGAGAACTGGTGCTCTTCTAGGTAAGTAATCACGACAAGGAGAATGCCCAGGGCTGATTCTAACAGTATAGCTCGGGTGAATAACGCGACCAAGACTCTGATTGTGAAATATAATGAAATTGTCAAGCTGGCTAGCGTATGTCCAGTTGAAACTCCTTAATCCTGTTATTATAGAGGTCTAACCACGCAATTAGAATTCCGACAAAGATAGAGCCACAGTAGCGAGTGAAATGTTCCAGATAAAAACAGATTCATCATCAATGGTAAGTATACGATGGTTATTTACTAAGATACAATTGCTAATATTCGAAGGTGAGAAGCTGTGAAGAGCTTTTGTTTGTTACAAGGAGCTTAAAGGAGGCTTGGATTCTGGGACAAATAAAAACTGCCGAGAGCGTATCAGGTAACAATGAAGAGGAAATCCCAACTACTGCCTCGAAGTCAAATGATCTGCTTGAGGTTATATTAAAAGAAAGCTAAAAGAAAGAGAAAAGAAAGTTAAAAAAAAAAAAAAAAAGAAAGAGAAGTTCTGGTGAAATCATTAAAGTATCTTGTCATTGTAAATAAATATATGTGCATGGCTTATATATACCATGACCCAGAATCCTAGAATTCATAATCTGGGGTTTGAGTGCAATACCGGAGCTTGTGGTCTGTGGAATATACCAAATAGTCCGGCATTATTTCTGGTTCTGGTAGAGAGTGGAGCTGATAGGAATGTGGGGGCGGAGGAGCGCAAGACAAACTGCTAGCACGACTTGATGTATTAGAGTTTATCCGATAGAGAGGCACTTTTGAAAATGGCTTTTCGGAGCACAAATTTGGCTCATAGAACGACGACAGGTAGGGAGAGGTGCCCGGGGAAAGGTAAGGCGAGGCGCAAGTAGGCCCGTAAAAGTAATCCGCTTGGCTCGAGAGCGGTGGTGTTACAGGCTCACGGCTGGCTGATTTTGTTGGAGTTTTCGGTTCACTCAGATTTATGACCCGCCTTTTTGGCTTGACGTACGGCCTGTCTCCCTTGGCGCTTTCCCGTATCTTGCTTGCGAATTTCAAACTTTGTGATGGCGAAAGCGTGTTGAAACTGTCTATTCGACTGTGGGTTTTTTGGTGTGCCTCCTCTGCTACAATGTTTGCTCTAGTTGCACATCTCGCGATTGAAGGCGATGATATGTCAAGGGTGCGAGTGGATGCGATAAAGCTTCCCAGAGAACGCATTTCTGAACTGAGCTCGAATGGTTCGCTGTCGAAATCCAGGCGAGTAGGTGATGTATAATCCAGTTGCTTCTCGGAAACAGTGTGGTCCTCGTCAGAATGGCTCTCTTCTTGGGTGAGCTTGTATAAAATCTCCGGGATATCTGTCCTAATAGATTCCTGTAGCTTTTGCTCAATCTCCTTTTGTATAAACTCCGAGATGTTTGGTATAGAGTCGAAGGATGAGTTCACTGATACCGAAGTAACCGGGTCATTTTGAAACACTATCGTTAGCCCTTTTGCTTTCGAGAAAACCACTATGATTATTGCGTTGAGTTTGATATTGGAGATGACAACGTGCATGGGGATTTTCAATGACCCAGCAGCTGCCACAAAATCAGGCATCGCAAAATCCGGCATGGCAGCCGAAACAAGTTCGAGCGGGTTTCCCTGAACGGTGGTACGCATGGAAACAGAGGCGTCGCCGTCATAGTCCAACTTGAATATGCCTCTGAACTTATCTACACCGATATCGCCAATTTCTAGGATTTCTATGTGGGGAGCCATATTTCCCAGCTCAAAACTATCAGTAACCAAGTCTCCAGCAAGAGCCTCTGGCCTGGGACCTTTATTCATAGCTTGTTTGAGAAGATCCATGCCTCTAGAGTCCAACACATTATCGCAGCTAGACTTTTCAAAGGACCAGTTGAAGGTAAACGACATGATTGCTAGCTTGCTCAACCAAGTATATTCCAGCACATTAAGCCCCAAAGATGTTTATTGACAAGAAGAATGCAACTTGAGTAAAATGATGAAGAACACAAAGAGTATTCAGAATAAGAATATCCCAGGAATAAAGAGAGTGGAAATAAGAAACAGAAAACGAGTCCAAGAGGGTTGGGTTCTAATAGCAATATTATGATGGGCTTGAAGAAGGCATGCCAAAAACCGTTGGTTAATCTATTTAGTACCCACATTTCTCTTAGCTGCACATGTGATAAGATTTCGATGATGAGCTCTCAACATTTGGGGAAGCTCACACAGTACAAATTCCAACAAGAGAGCTCGGACGGACCCATACAACCTTACCGATCGCAGCATATGCTGACGGCTCTCAGCCAGCCATTATTGTCATGAGCAGTAGAATCAGCTGAAGAAGCGGACCAAGGAACCCGGTTGATCCTTTGTAACGCACACGTTTGTGCCGAGATGAAGCTCGTGCTTCAGTGCGAATTTTTCCTGTGTACTTGGTGTAGAGTCCTACCACTTTTGTTTGTAGCCTGTCCCAACAGCAGAACTCTGCGTTGTTTGTTCAGCAGTGAGCTAAAAGACTGGGCTTATAAGTGTTAAGCGTATAGGCGGTTATCATGATAGCCAGCTCATGCTAAAATGAGTATTTATAATGTTTCACGTGACTAGTTTACGTAATATATACACATAGCTGACTAAGATTACATATCGAGCTCGAAGGGCTGTTCAAGAGTAGGATCTTCGAGAGCGCTATATATACGCATTCTTTATAAAGCTTAAATCAACACAAAACAATTCCAAGACGCGACGGACAAATTCTAATCATGTCTTCCTCGTCCGGAAATGAAAGACCCAGCATAAGTGGTGTACGTAAAAGCAAGTCTGATGGAAAGCCTTTACCAGTGGCTCTCAGCAGCACACGCCGACAAGGGCTAATACATGATTCCAGCAGTAAAACCCAGTCAAGGCGAATGCCCAGTCTAGAGGAAGCAGGCCCTATCGAGGAGGTTGACGGTTTCAGATTCACGCGTGCATCTTCAGTGGCAAGTTGGGGCAGCTCGTATAGAGAGTCTAAGCAGGGTGAGAGTTTATCCAAGACGGATTCAAAAATTTTGGCGAGTCTCGAGGAAGTTCCAACAAGTAAAAGCTCTAGCAATTCGGACCACGCTCAAGATAGACATAAGAAATCTGTTGATAATGAAAAGCCAGCTAAGCTCGACAAAGCTTCCTCCTCTAGCATGCAATCATTAAAGCAAGCCCTTCTTTCCAATCTAAAGGCTGCATTGGCTCATCAGGAAAAAGATTTGAGGGATCTAAGAAGTCGGAAAACATTATCTACAGACGATACTACAGCATTTAGTATAGCTCGTGAGATACAAGAAGAGATAATCAGAGACATCAGCAGCAATACGATAAAAATTGATTGGTCGGACAAGTATAAAGCTTTGCGGCCACCACGCAAGGGCAAGTTGAGACCAAACCCAAAGAACGTTGTTAATGCCGAAAACGTTCGCAGATTGGAACACACTTTGAAAGATCTGAATTCTGAAGAATCCACTTGGAAAAGCATCATCCAGAAGGCCTCTGATGATTCTACTCTTCCAAGTGTGTCATGGTATGACGATCAATGGCATAAGTTGTGGCTTCTTCAAGTGGCTGACTCTGCTTACTCCAAACTCCTTAATGTTGAAACCTCCTCCGTAATGGAACAAGCAGCCCTCAGACTGAGCAACATGGAGGATCAAACTTTGGAGCTAGAAGCTGCAGTCGATAAGGTTGAAACAATAGCCAACGTGACAAACACGTTTGTTGCAAGTAAAAGACAGGAAATTTCTGAGAATCTTCGGAAAAATAGCCCTGTTTCGATTTCGGAAGTGTCCTCCTATCAGGCTCTTCGAGCAATATCAAAGATGTCCCCATAATGCATGGCACCATGAAGTAATGAATAATGATAAATAGTTGATTTTTGGACCTTGCTTTTTCCCTCCTGGTTTGAACTCCTTTTTCTTCTTGGTTTACAAGTATTTTTTAGCCAGTAACCTCACTTTTTGATCAAACACAAGGTTGGTGATGGGTTGATTCACAGAGTAAAATGGAGACAGCAATGTTTTGACATAGAGGTCGTAAACCTCAGTGAAGAACTGTCTTATTGAGTCTTCGTTTTTCGTCTCGTGCAACAAAAGCAGCTTGATGTCTAGAAAATTAGCTGCCTACTAGCATTCGCAAAATACGCAAAAAATGAGACTTACTTCCTGCTGTAACAAACACCGACACCATGTAGCTGTAGAAACTATCGACTACCTTTAGATACATATTCGGCGTCGTCCACTGCACATCCTCTACAAGATCAATCGCTGAGTGGACAATGAAAGGATTGAGCTCTCTCATTTCTGGTGCAAACTTTTCACATTAGAGATAAATATAGCGAAAATCATAATTGGCGTTGCCGTGGACATACCTTGGACAGACCGTCACCACCTTGCCTGAAAGTTCCAAACTCCAGCTCATAAAGGGGCATATCATTAGTACCCACTATCGCCAGGTAGTAGGACATGTCTATAAGTCAAATTGATCCTGCTGGCTCCAACACTAATTGGCCCTGTCTGTTGTTGAGTTCAGAGAGTCTTTATCAAAATTTCACTCAACAAACCGTAGTTGCAAATTGAAGGGATTAGCGCTACAGTGCACACTTGTGACGTTGATTTATAAATATAAATTTAGCTAGCTACCCGCGCGTGCACAGTAGGTTATCACCCTGCTTTACGTAATCATAAAACCCCTCCATCACCTGAAGTCCTTGTGAACGGTTGAGAATTTCTGAGTAGACCTTGAGTTCCAAACTTCAAAGCTCACCTCTGCCTTCACTCTGCATTCCCGCTAGTTGGAATCTAGTTAAATCTACGCTCTGAGATTATTCCAAAATTTTCGGAGAAACCACAAATTGTAGTATTACAGTTGCTTGTGGAGATTCTATCTCGCTTGGTAGCTCGTGAGGTTTTACATCAGCCTAACGTCGCACTTGTTAATCCAACTGAGCTGATAAAATTAAGTCCTCAACTCTTGGGCGGGCTTTGTTTCCACCTCGCCTTCCGGCACTTAATTTTATTTATTGACTTCTTGGATGACCTAGTTGCGTACTAGCTCATTGGGCACATTATTGCATTCCGAACGGGGTATACTTTGTCCCGCCAGAGTTAAGGAGCTCATTCTTTTTGTATACCCAACGCCGAGATAACTTTGGAGAATTCCGCAAAAACCAGTATTGAAATACCCTGTATCACTAGCGCCGTTTAGTTAACTGGGAGAGGAATTTTATGACTGCGCTCTTCCCTAGCAAGAATGACGGAAGTTAGTAGGAGCGAAGGGCCAAGGAGAGAGACCAAACGGCACCTGAAAGCTCGTGAAAACATTAGAAGATCCGGTTTTTTTCTAGAAAGTTCTCAGCCGGCAGCTCCTAAGGAGCCAGCTGATGAAAGCAAAGAAAGCTCGTCTGGTAGTAGCGGGAGTTCTACAAGAGCGGAGGTGGACTCGTTAAACTCGCCTTCTCCAGGCTCCAGCAACAAGTCAGCTTTACAACCGGAAAGAGCAAGAGAGCTGGCGCATGCTGCTTCAATTCTCGTGGGTATTACATGCACCGAAGAGTATGATAAGAGCAAAAGTCCTCATCAGGAAACTATCCCCAGCGCTCTAAGCCCTTCGAATCCACCGAAACACAAGTATTCACCGGAAACGCTGGCTCGAGCTAAAAAGGTCAAAAACAAGATAGAGCTAGAGTATCATATGATTTTGAGCTTTCAGACTGGGCTGAACCTGGACGGTGACTCAGAGGTTAGAAGTGGTGACACCGTTTATAATCCTTTACAGGTTATACGCAATAGGCATGCAAGAATAAAGACAAGCAAAGCATTGAAAAACTACTTTATGGACAACAAGAAAGCAAATTTTGTGTGGAATATTGATCCGTTAGAACTGGTACAAGACTTCAGCTGGAGAAGCAGACATCGTTCGTTGATGAAAGACCGATATGGCAGGCCAATTCATCCTGATAATCACCAGCTATTGCACGAACTAGAACGTGTTATATCTGGGAATCACTCACGAAGCTCTAGTTATACTGGGTCAGTGCGTGGAAATAACACGGGTGACGATTTTATCAAAGGATTACAGCAACGCTTGCATCAAAAAGCAGTAGCTGCAGCATCAAGTTCCGCACCAGTGCAGGTATCAATGCCAAAGGCTCCCGAGAGGGGTTTTTCCGACAGCAGTATGTCAAAATCCGATCTTTCTGACTCTGACCAATCAATGTATAAGTATAAAGGATCAAGGAGCTCGGATGAAAGCCTAAGCCGGCACCAACTCAAACCATTATCATCGATACCCGCAAGTAGAGGTCCGCTGTTCAGCAAATCCGCTTCTCATAAGACGGTTCCCAGTAGCTCTGGGATGTTTGAAACGGACGCAAAGAGCAAGACTGATGCAATACCACAGATAGTCCTTGAACCGGCTATAAGTGAAAGTGATACAGATGGGGGTGCATCTGCAGGCCTTAATCTCCTACCAATAAACACTGCTTCAACTGGGGTTGCGAGTGAGTTTTCTACGGCCGTGTCGGAGCTTGGTTCAGCCACTGAATTACCGGCTCATGACACAGGTATCCTAACTAAAAGGCAGCTCATACATGATTTGCATTACATTGAAATGGTACTTTATTTGAGCCAGCTTTCAACTCCAGCT
Source organism: Groenewaldozyma salmanticensis (assembly GCA_003708315.3). Lineage (NCBI taxonomy): Eukaryota > Fungi > Ascomycota > Dipodascomycetes > Dipodascales > Trichomonascaceae > Groenewaldozyma > Groenewaldozyma salmanticensis. The sequence continues at coordinate 147,485 of PPNW03000021.1, forward strand.
AATGTGGCAGTGTATCAAAAGACAATCAGCAATGACACGATAGATGAGACTTCCGCTGTGGTTTCAAAAGCTACACACAGTGCTAACAATGAGTTGACGACTGTGATGTATGACTTCCTCAATCAGGCAGAATCTCAAACAAGGTCACTATATGACGACTTATCCTTGAACTGGAGTCCTCACATGGATACCATTTTGGTCGACTCAGACCGCATCATCAGCGAAGTGAACACCACTTTGAATCTAGAGCTCCGGGAGTTACGGCAAACTCTGGAAGCTTTGGCTTCTCAGCAAAGCTCGTATATGCAAACTTCTCGAAACTTTGGGTATCTTCTACTAGAATGGACCCTGTTAACTGTCATGTGGGCTGCGTGGGGTATGGTATCAATAGCCCAGATTATAAAATCATTGCTGCGGGCAGTAATTTCCACCATAAAATTTCTGTTATGGTGCTAGCATTACTCTTTTCTAATGTCGAAATTTATTTCTTTTTTGCTTGTTTTTTCATAATTATTTTACCCTTTCATGCATGATGAATCGTTATCTCTATAATACTGATTTAAGACCTACTTAGTAGTATGGCTTACCTCCAATCTATGAGGGGTGTCAATAGAAATAATCGGTTATAAGCAAACGGCTCAGTTTATCCGCCTCTCAGAATCATCCCTTGCTGGTGAGTCTGGGTTGGACTGGTTGCGTTGAGCTTCACGATCCAACACGCTATCGATAAGGTCAAATATGTCCGAATCTAGCCCACTTTGTGCAACTTCTGCGACGGCTGCTGCATGTTCTGCTGGGACATTTCGAGAGCCGGATAAACCTTCTGTTTCCTGTGCAGCCAGCCTAGCAGACCTTCGTGGGGTCGGAGCGCCCGTGCTCGCGTCAAGCCCAACAGTTGAGTTGCGATTCCCGGCATTGGCTCTTGATTGTAGCGATCCCCCTCGGTTGTGGTGCTCATTGGTACTTCTATTATTACCACTACTTTGAGTACCGTGAGTGTCAGAGGGTGCATTATTGGATAGCGAGATGCCAGCCCCAGCCACAGCGGCAGTAGCAGAAGGTCCCATCAGCCCTTCAATTTGAAACAAGGCAGTTTTGGTTCTTTCCCGGACATCCAGTATCGAATCTCGAGAACGCTCGTCTAGCTTTTCTTTGAATCCAAGATCCACCAATTTTGTAGCTCTAAGCTTAGAAGAATTGTCAGGCTGGGTGTAGCTGCCTTGATCCTCAACCCAAGTCAGATTAATAATAAGCCACAGACATGCAATTCTAACTTCAGAGTCGTCATGGGACAGCAAAGGCGCCAACAACTTCAATAGAGGCTCATGTCTAACGATTAGATCCCGATGCTCTTCTGTTCCAGCAGCAATATGCACCAAAATGTAAAGCGCGGAAACAATTATTCCGGGGGTTTCTCTGAACGCGGGGTCACCAAGCTTCTCTTCCAGCAAAGAGAAAATTCGCTCGGACCCAACTTCTTCAAATAGTTTCTCAGTCACATCGCAGCTCCTACTGAGCAAATTCCGTATAGAAGCTAAAGCCTGCTCTTGTATTTGTAAATGAGGATCATTGCATAGCTCAAACAAAAAATTCGCGGTGAGTTTTTTCAATACAATTCCTTTGTTGGCGTCGCTTACTCCATAGAGAGAGTGCTTCAAAGCCCAAACTGAATTCAGCCTCAATAAATCATGACTGGAATGAGCACATTCCACAATTGAATCCAAAATTCCCTTGTCCAGGAAGGCCTTTTGCAGCGGACTAAAATCCAAAATTAAATTACATATAGCAGCCATCACTGCTGCTTTAACGTCATTTTCGTCCTTGATTCTTTCCAGCTCTTCTTCTTGTAGGTAAGAGTATTCTCCATCGTCTACCATATTGACATCTTCATTTTCCTTGCTAACTCGAGCTCCACTAGGTGAATTTAGCAAATCTATCATGCAATCTACAATCTCCACAGATGTCAAGCTTGTACGAAGAGAAGATACACTTCTAGAAAGAGACCGCACCAAGTGACAAGCAGCAATTTTGAGTTTTCTTACTGCTGCAGCTTCTTCTTCACTCATAGTGCTAGTCTCCTTCATGCCCATTATTCTCAGAATGACTGGTAAGGCTTCATGCTTAATAATTTCTGTCCGTATTGTGTCTTTATGTAGCCCCAATGCTGAAAGAAGAGTCAAGTTAGCTGCAATTATGGCGTAATCTTTCCAAGTCCCCAGGAACTGTAACCTTTGCATTGCAGTCTTTACGACCCCAACTTCGTCAGCCATAACTGCACATTTTTCGTCATCGCGACATAGCATCGCAATTGTGAGCGCAGCTTTGGGGTCCTTGGGAGAGTCGATATATATTGGCATCAGTATAGGTATTAATCGCGCTACTAAAGCATCTCTTCCTTGATCAGGGCGAGCGTACTGGCTGATTTTGACTAGCAGCTCGGCGGCAGTGAATCTAAGCTCAACATTCTTGTCTCGTAGGAACCAAATCAGATTATAAACCAAGTCGTCAGGGTGTAAAGGAAGCATTTCCATAGCTTGAGTCTTGGTCATGAGATGGGAGAAGGCCCCAGCTGTTGCAATGATAAGAGCTCTCTTTTGAGCACTACCACAACTTCTAGTTGCTGTGAGGCCGTATGTTCGGTCACACAACCACCCGCTTAGTGGAGACAAATATCTTTTGGTGACAGCAGTAGGTGATAGTAATGGGATCAGCAAACAGCACTGTAAAAGCACCTGTGGTGGACTAGCGTTATCCTTCAAGAGCCTAGTCAGATGTGACACCAGTTCTGGGTATTGCGATAGGAGAAAAGTGATAGACCGAGTTTTCAAAATTGTAACCAAGATTTTCAAGACTCCAGCCACTAGCTCGGGTGAAGCTGACCGTCTTAGAACATCCAATATGGTGGGAAATAACGGCGTTTCAATGAGTTTTTCAATAACATCTTCGGATCCTAGAGCACGTTAGCAAACAAAAAACACCAAGGAAACATTTATGACATCAAGCGCATACCGTAAGCAAAGCTCCCAATAATTATACAAGTCTGAATTTGTGCTTCAGATGGTCCGCTCCTTAAAATTTCAAACAATGGTTCAGTGACTTCAGGAGCTAGGAAAAGTTCTTTACTTTCATTATGACCAATAATCAGGTTCTTGAGCTCTCTTAGAGCTGAGAAATCGTTTGATCTTAGCCTTGAACCTATAACTTCGACACTCATTTGAAAAAGTTCATCAAGTGGAGAGTTTTCCAGAGCCCGTTGAATAAATATTAAGCGCAAATGGATTAGAAAAAAAAACCCTATATACAGAGCAAACTGTATGATAAGTTCACGTTTTTGATCTGTAACGCAGAGAAGATAGTATTATAATGGAGATTCAACCTTTTTTGCTTTGTTGTCTCGGTCGACCCGTTCTCTAATCTTGCGCAGCCTTATAGTTTATTGTTAATTCGAAAATCAAAGAGTAATGATGTTTCTCGGGTGTGTGTAATCAAAGAGTAATGATGTTTCTCGGGTGTGTGGTGTGTTGGATTATAATCGTGTGAGATCAAGTTCATCGTGCTCGAACGTTACTGCGACCCGGGTTATGATTATGAAGCTGCATGAGCTTTCAGTCCTCGGTGCATCTTTTATGCTCAGCCATTTTTATTTATTTCACCTTTCATCTTCTGGAGTACTACTCAACCAGCTCACATAGCCGCCAAGTTTATCAATTATAAAAAGTTATAACAGGGCAAGGATAACTAAATTGGATTAATACTGCCATGGCTGAGAGTTCTCTAATTCTGAGATTATCTAAATATGCACTGGTCATTATGTAACTCAGGCTTCTAGAAACAGCAGTTGCCGCACTTCGTTTAACATTCTAGAATTTCGGTCCAGCATGCTTCCACTTTGTCAACCTAAAGATGTGTTAAGACGGCTTCCAGCTGCGTTTTCTAATTATAAATTTTGAACTTACCAGGACCCAAAACTGCTCGTCCTTCATGGCTTCGAGAAGCAGTTCTTTAAGCTGCGCTTTAGTGGTTCTGTCGACTTTTGCGGGGAACAGCGCCGAGCGCTTTTCCTTCTCTGAAGATGCCTTAGCTTCATGACGGGCAACTTCCTTTGCTTCAATAGCTTTCTGAGAAACAGGCAGTGCCATTGCAATTACTGGAGGTGTCTGCGTACAGTTTTGAGAGCTCATTGTCAAAGTGCTCATGCAAGGCTGCGAGTAAGCGGCTGGCTGGCAACTAGGCACTGATACTCCGTCGGACTTGCTACTGTCAGCAGATTTTTGACAGCATGTCGGTGGAATATGAGCTTGGATTGAGCTTGGAAATGAAGTATCTGAGCCAAGTATTCCATACTGGCGGAAAACAGCTGCGACCTGATTAAAAAGATCCTCAGTAGCTAGTGAAATCTGGTACCTAAAATCCTGCAAGGGATGTTAGAAAACCAACTCTGAGAATTAGTACTGGTTTCCGTTGCCAGCACTTACGACTTCTTCACCGTTGCGTTGTCGAGAAAACCTGACGCCAATTGCAGGGAACCTCATCATCACTTTTACCAGGCCGTTTGAGGAGTTCGCTATGTTGGATTCCTACAATGGAAAGAAGTTAGAAATAAGTGAAAAAGAGCTCTTTCGGTGTCAATTGTCATGACATACCAAAACCAACCCTTGCCCCACAACACTGATAACGATGTCCCCGGCTCTTTTTGTGGAATTCTCTAGTTTAAACACGCATTCGCTTGTGTCTGGATAATGGACCCATTGAGGATTGCAATTTACTGAGCTTCTGCTGTAACTGTACTGAGACACTGGTACTTCCAAGCATATTTGCTGAGACATGATACTCGAATCTACTGCTATGCAGTTTACCCGTAAACTTGTTAGGTGATTATCTTATCGTAAAGATCGTTGCGAAACGTTGTTATCGGAACTCAAACCTTGAACATCACGTGAATAGTCGTAATGGAAAATTATCATGATATCGTACGTGAAGAAAAAAAATTGTGATCCTTATAAAATATATAGAAAGTTGAAATATTTTACGGATTTTGCCAGTCTAGTACTATATAACATTCTTTGCATTTTGACAAATTTCTAGACGCAATTATGGCACCTTCTATTGACATTGTGGAAGATTCAAGTGCTTTAAAGGTAGCTAGATATCCTTTTTCAGTGGACATTTTGAACGCTAAAGGCTCTATCTATGCGAATCACCAGCTTATTGTAGAGCAGAGTATTTACTCTCTCTCTCAGAGTATTTTCTCTTATGCTGACTCGTCTGCTGGATTTGATTTGGACAGTTCTATCAAGACATGGAAGCAGCAGAGCCAAAAAAATGGCAGTGGTGTTATCCCAAACTTGTATGAGTTGCAGGCGAGACCGGGAGCTGCATCTGTTCTGTTAGGTTACTTGTACAGCGGTGAGTCAATTGATACCGTTTCTCCCAGAAGCGTTTTGGCCACTGTTGGCTCTCTTGAGTTGATGAAGCCGGTACTTGCTCAATATGCAGTTGCGTCTAAGCTTTCTCAAGGTTCGCCTTTGACTTTCCATGTGCCCGCTACTGAGTACGCGACAGGGTCTGGAGAGTTTGTATCTGACTACATTCCTGCCATTACCACTGCTAAAGATCTCGGCTTAGCTCTTGTCGCTTCAAACTCTGCTAACGATGCCCAGTTGGTTTCAGTTTTGGCTTCTGCGCTTTCTACGATATTGCCGACCTTGCACGTTTATGAAGGTGTTAGAGGTATTAGCAGCAGCACTAAGGTGAAAGAGGTTATTCCGGCTCAACAACTCTATCAAGCTTACAGTGACTTGGTTCAGGGCATCTCTGAGTCAGCCTTGAATGTCTCTGATAAGATTTTGAAGGTTTTCAAAAAGGCAAACATTTCATGGAAAACTTCGTTTGCGCCCTTTGAATACCATGGATCGGCAACTGCCGAGACAGTCATTGTCACTTTCGGGTCAAACGAGTCTGTGGTTGCTTCTCAAATTGCTGAAATTTCCCCAAAAGTGGGCGCTGTGTCAGTAAGACTTTACAGCCCCTTTTTGGATAGAGAGTTTGTCAAGGCCTTACCCAAAACTGTCAAGAAGATTATTGTGTTGGGCGAGGTTAGTGATGACCAAGTTGACGATAAGAATGTGACTTCTTTGCTGTTCAATGATGTCTCAGTTGCCGTTGTCATGAATGGCGTTGGCCATGTGTCTGTCGAGGACTTCAAGTACGCGAGAGAATCTGAAATCAGCCCTGAAAAGATTGCTGAGATTTCTGGTGCTAGCATTTTCAATTTGTTGCCCAGTGACACTTTGCAAACTGTCTTTTGGGACCTGGACGATTCTAAGCTTGTTAAAGTCCCCGCTGCATTGTCGCACATTCTTTCTCTTGATGAGTCTGTTTCGGTTTCCCATTACGCCATTCATGATAACAATACTTTGGGTGGTGTGATTCAGTCTCAGCTTAGAGTTTCACCAGGTGCATTGGAAGCACCTTATGATATTGCTGACGCAGATATCGTCTTTGTCAATGATATCAAAGTAATCAACAGCTTCAATGTTCTGAGCCAAGCTAAAGTTGGTGCTAACGTTGTCGTTAAGGGTAAACCTAATCTCGAGGAGCTAGAAAAAGGGTTTACAACTACTTTCAAAAGATCGTTGGCAGAAAAAGATGCCAAACTTTTTTCCGTTGATTTTGAAGTTATTGGGGAGAATCCTGAGACTGCTGGTAGAACTGAATCGATGATTGAGCAGATTGTTTTTTGGAAGCTCGCATACAAGCACCTTTCTGTAGACCAGATCACTACCAAGATTGTTCTTGCCAATGGCGTAGACACCGAATTAGTGGCTTCTACTGTGGTGCGTCTTGCTGAGAAGGTGCTCGCTGAGGCTTTGCATACTGTGGATATACCAGTCACCTGGGCTGACTTGAAGGATGAAGAAGAAGTAGAGCTCCCCGTTGGTGCTTCTGCTAGTGGCTTCGATGTTAGCAACAAGTCTCTCATCAATGAGCTCGCTCCAGTACCTTCTTCTGGAGGATGGGAAGAGGTTGCTAAGAGATATACTTTCCGAGAAGCTTACAACGTCAGTGAAGACTTGAGACCTGACTTGCCAGTCAAGAATTTTGTCTCAAAGGTTAAGGTGAATCAACGAGTTACTCCTGCTGATTATGATAGGCACATTTTCCACTTGGAGTTAGACATTACCGGAACTGGTTTGACTTACGCAATTGGAGAAGCTCTCGGTGTTCATGCTCCTAACAACGAAAAGGCAACAAAGGAGTTTATTGCTTGGTATGGTCTTGATGAAAGCGATGTAATCACTGTTGCCTCAAGAGACGACCCTGAGCTTTCTGAGAGTAGAACTGTCCTTCAAGCATTTAAGCATAACTTGGATATCTTTGGTAAGCCACCCAAGAAGTTTTTCGAATCCTTAGCCGAATTTGCTCAAGATGATAAAGAAAAGAGTCAGCTTGAGAAGCTGGTTTCGCCACAAGGTGCTGCTGATCTGAAGAAGATCACTGAAGAAGAGTTTTTGACCTACGCCGATGTCTTGCACGACTTCCCTTCTGCCCATCCTGGCGTGCAGGATTTAGTACAGATCATTGCACCACTAAAGAGAAGAGAGTATTCTATTGCTTCTTCTCAGAAAGTTCACCCCAATTCCGTCCACCTCTTGATTGTAGTTGTCAATTGGGTCGACTCCAGAGGCAGAGAAAGATTTGGCCAGTGCTCCAAGTATCTTTCTGAGTTGCCCACGGGCTCTGACCTTATTGTCTCTGTCAAACCTTCGGTGATGAAGCTGCCTGTAGATACAACAACCCCAATCATCATGGCTGGTCTTGGTACTGGTCTGGCCCCTTTCAAGGCTTTCCTTGAAGAGAAAGCATGGCAAAAGTCTCAAGGTCATGAAATTGGTGAAGTTTTTCTGTTCTTGGGCTCAAGACATCAGCGAGAGGAATATCTTTATGGTGAGCTTTTCGAGGCTTATCACGCTGCTGGAATTCTGACTTATATTGGAGCAGCTTTCTCTAGAGATCAGCCTCAGAAGATTTACATTCAGGACAGAATCAGAGAAGCCTCTGATAGTCTTGTAGATGCCTTCGCGGTCAAGGAAGGTAATTTCTACTTGTGTGGTCCTACTTGGCCCGTTGCTGACGTTTCGGCGGCTCTGTTTGACATTGTTCAAAAAGGTCAAAAGGGCAAGGAGTTGGATCTTAGCCGCACCATTGAAGAACTCAAGGAAGCAGAAAGATACATTTTAGAAGTCTACTAGAAGTATATAACATTAGAAGTACAATATATCTTTACAAGAAATTTCATATGGAATATTACACCTTAAAGATGTATACAGTTTTCATTTGAGCCCTAGGGCCTCGACTCCGCATTTTGTAAGAGGAAAAACCAGTGATTGTTTACGTAACTTTTTTTTGGTTTTTCAGGGTTGATCACTTCGTTCAATCAATTGCTTCTGTTGTTGATCAAGCAGCTGCTATCAATCAATTGCTAACCAAGAAACAAAGCTATAAGTAGAAATACTTGACTTTTTTTCAGCTGAATAATTTTAGCACAAGGCATATATTTGCACATTGAAATAGGAAACCCCTCTTGACTTGAGATTTTTGCTGGAATTTGCAAGATGGCTGCCCTGGAAGATTTGATTCCAGTGGTGAACAAACTCCAGGATTTGGTATTCAACACCATTGGATCTGACACTTTAGACTTGCCACAAGTAGTGGTTGTTGGCTCGCAGTCGTGTGGAAAGTCTTCAGTTCTTGAGAATATTGGTAAGTTTGACCTGTACATGAGTTCGCAGTAGCATATTTCTAATCATGACTTTCCTATTGGTTTTGCTTCTACTGTTTCCTTGCCGCAAAGTGGCGAGGGAATAGGACGCGTCATCTGGCGACGTTTAGAAGTGATCCCCAAAGGATTACATTCATTTTTTTTTCTTTAGTTGGAAAAAGTTTCTTGCCTCGGGGTACTGGAATTGTTACTAGAAGACCTTTGATATTACAGTTGGTTAATATTCCACTTTCTAGCCCCAGTTCCACACCAGTTCAGCCTGGTGATGCCGAGGGTCAAAGCTTAGATCACCCTTCCCTCCACGCGAGAACTTCGAACATCAATGAACCAGAATGGGGGGAATTTTTGCATATACCTGACCGAAGATTCTACAACTTTGATGATATTCTCCGCGAGATTGAAAATGAAACAGCTCGTTTAGCTGGTGTCAACAAGGGAATCAACCGGGTTCCCATCAATTTGAAGATATTTTCACCTCACGTCCTCAACTTGACATTGGTGGATTTACCGGGTTTAACAAAGATACCGATTGGTGACCAGCCAACTGATATCGAAAAGCAAACTCGAGCTTTGATTTGCGAATATATTGCCAAGCCTAATAGTATTATACTGGCAGTTTCACCTGCCAATGTTGATTTAGTCAATTCCGAGTCTCTCAAGCTGGCTCGACAGGTTGATCCTCAGGGCAAGAGAACCATAGGCGTCCTGACCAAGATTGATCTTATGGATCAAGGAACCAACGCTATGGATATACTTGCTGGAAACGTGTATCCTTTACGATTGGGCTTTATCGGGGTCATCAATAGATCTCAGCAGGATATTCAAGAAAATAAGCCTCTTTCTGATTCTCTGAGGGCCGAGAGGGAGTATTTCGATAATCATCCAGTTTACCGCAATATCTCCCACAAATGCGGAACTGCATACCTGGCGAAATGCTTGAATCAAACACTCATGTCACATATCAGAGAGAAGCTGCCCGATATCAAGGCTAGATTAAATACCTTGATGGGCCAGACAGAACAGGAGCTTGCTTCGTATGGTGAGGCATCTTTGTTTGATAAGAAAAATAGAGGCCCGCTAATTCTTCAGCTCATGACCAAATATGCTTCTTCCTTCATTGCATCAATTGAAGGTAACTCTTCTGATATCTCCACCAAAGAATTGTGCGGAGGTGCAAGAATTTACTACATTTATAACGAGGTGTTTGGACGTTCTCTATCATCAATTGATCCAACCTCAAATCTCAACAGCTCGGATGTAAGAACTGCAATTAGAAACTCTACTGGGCCTCGACCATCTCTTTTTGTTCCTGAGTTGGCTTTTGATCTTTTGGTCAAACCCCAAATCAAGATGCTTGAAAACCCCTCTCAAAGATGTGTGGAGATGGTTTATGAAGAGTTGATGAAGATTTGTCACAATTGTGGATCTATTGAGCTGGCTAGATTTCCAAGACTGCAAGCAAAACTTATCGAAGTTATCTCTAACTTGCTGAGAGAGCGCTTGGGTCCTGCTTCCTCATATGTTTCCAGTCTCATCGAGATTCAAAGAGCTTATATCAATACTAACCACCCGAACTTTTTGGGTGCTGCCGCTGCAATGTCGGAAGTGCTCGAGGAGCGACAAGCCCGTGCCAAGGAGCTCAAGAAATCGCATGAGCAAGAACCTTATGCCAACGGTAGTATTAACGGGACATTATCGGAGGAAAGTGCTTTGACAGGTGTTGCTAGTGAGGATCATTTAGAGCTCACTAATGGCAAGGTTGAGAAGCTCAGAAAGCATGGGCATCATCGTACATCTTCTTCTCATGTTGAGTCTCCAGTTGTACCCACCCCTGCTACCGAGGCCAGTCACAGCAAAGAGTCATTTTTGAACTACTTTTTTGGTAAGGACACACAAGCTGCTGACACTGCTGCAATTCCTTCGAGTCAGAGGAATTTGGTTTCAAATAATTACAACACTCCCGGATTTGCTTCTTCCGTGGACGCTTTTCATCCTGGCGAAAGGAGTAAGTTCGATACCAGAGATCTAGCAGACAGCTTGAGCATGGAAGAAAATTTGAGTGAACGGGAATTGCTAGAATGTGAATTGATTCAAAGGCTTATTCGATCATACTTTGACCTCACCCGGGAGACTATACGAGATCAGGTACCAAAAGCTATCATGCATTTGCTAATCAACTACACAAAGGAGTCTGCTCAAAACAGACTAGTGAGCGAGCTCTATAAAGAATCATTGTTTGAGGATTTACTATTCGAAGATGAGACCATGGCGCAAGAAAGGCAAAAATGCCAAAGAATGCTGGACACATACAAGGAAGCTGCAAAGGTTATCGGAGAAGTCATATAGCGCTGCAGTAGCAATTTTTTTTCCTTCATATAAAGCAGGCATATATAGTGTACATACGTTTACTCATCTCTAACTCTCAGCTTCGAATTAAACGAGTCGATGTCCAGGTAGGTACCTTTGAACCAGCGTTCACCAGCAATTGGCCTGAATTCGCGACGACCATGAAGAATGCGCCTATTCATGAAAATAGCACACGACCTTTCGGCCATTTTCAGCTCCAGTAAATGTTGCGGAGTTTCAATATATTGTTCGAAAAGTTTTAAGCCCCTCATGAACGCTTGGATCTGCTGCTCACTATACTGACTTCCAGGGGAAAATGCATCTAATGGACCTTGGAATGGCGGAGAGTAGTTTATTGCCTTAATGTCTGGGTTTTGGCAATTGCTGTTTGGATCTTCCTCAATTAATGGCCTAGCATAGTAATAATGAAATCCATCATTATCGTAGTGAAAAGTAATTGGCACCGACTTCAACGCATTATATGCTTCAGAATCTACCCTTTTCACATGATTAACTGCGGCAAACGCGTCTGCAAAAACAGACTCACCACCTTCAGCGCTATTTTTTATCACATGAAGCAGTTGAAGACCCGGGGGTGACTCGTAGTAGCACAAATCCATGTGCAATGGTAGGTATACAGCAGTGTAAGCAACATTTTTGGGATCCTGTACTGACTTGACATCCCAGGTTTTCCCGTAAAATGTGTTTTTTATGTACCCAATCCTTTCACCTATCTGTGACACAGTGGGTTTCCCATTGTAAGTTTCACCAGCAGGAATATCAGTGATAACCGCCAAGCCAACTTTGTTCAGCTGCTCAACAACTGATCTTACAGCGCTTTTCTTGTTGATGTAATCCTGAAAACTTGTTCTCATTATGCTTTTGTTAATGTCTGGCTCTATAGATTCCCATGACTGCCAGCTTGCATCATGGTTGATTCTAAGTGATGCCCGGCGAGAGTCTAAGCTGGCATACTTATTTAAAAATTCTTCAGAGTATGTAGAAGCATGGTCATCTGACCACTGAATTTGAAGCTTGCCTTGCTCTACTTTTACCTGAGCTGCAAAAATTTCTGCTGGTAATTGTCCTGTTGAGAACGTTTTTTGACGAGTGCTCGGGTCTATTGATGATTCCCCTTGACATGCATCTCTGAGAAACAAATTTCGGAACTTTACATGAGAAAACTTGCTAGTTGATATTGTCACAGCGTCTTCATTGTATGAGATAACTTTTAAGCTCCTCGTGAACAGACGTGAGCCAAACTGAGGCGTGGTAAAGCTTTTAGCAGTTCTCATATGGAGAGTTTGTGGGGTGAAAGGTTTCGAGGCTTGAAGATCTCGGTTTATCGGCGGATCTCCTGAGATCTCGATATAACAAACTTAGCAGCGTACGTTAATATTGAGTCCTGGATCCAAGTTCAAAGTCAGTTTATACGCAACATCAAAATTGTTTTCTCCACACTCAAACATTTTTCAGCTTATAGAACAGACTGAACTTGCTCCAGGATCTGAGCTATCTAGCACTGTGATACAATGACTGTTCAGTTGAATCAAGTTCTGCAGTATATATTCAACCTTTTGGATACCATATCAACTGATATCAATCAGGGTAGATGCGTTACTTTTGATCTTTCTCCACCTTGGGCATTGTAAGATATATCATTGAACAAAACCTAGCGCTTTAAAACCCAGCTGACAATACCTTTGGAAAACGCAAAGCAAATTGTAGTTACAGGTTCCCAGGACGAACTTGCAGAGAATCGCGATCTTTCGGTAACTCTACGCTTAATGAGCTTTCAGCAGATTTTTTTTGAATAAGTACCGAGCTTGTTCTTTTTGCTAACTATAAATTAGCAATAGCTGTGCGAGTTTTATCATTAATATATCAAAATTTTGTGGAAAACAATGTTTCGATCCGCAGAAGTATCTACTACAGGGACGTTGAGCTTTTTCAGAACCAAGAGGTGGTTGACAGGTGTATCCGAAGGATATGCAACACTCTAGAACTTGATCAGAGCTCTTTGAATATTGCAGCTAGTGCAAAAGGTCTGATATTTGGCAATGTGTTGATATTTCATGACAATGGCGCTGTTACAGAGTGCATCTCCAACAACGGTGTAAGCTAAGGTTCTTGTGGGTTTTTTGTGCATCGAGCTAACTCGGGAAGCCCGCTATGATCCCTAGTTATCCTAAGATTCAGTCTGTCCAGCTTTCAGGAACAGTCTCCTGCGTCCTCGTTGTTGAAAAAGAAGTAAAAACCGAGTTTTTTGTTCGTTTGTTTTTCCTGCTCGGTACCTAATCTAATTGCAACATAGGCCATATTTCGAACCATGTGTGGTCAATTTCCCAATGTGTTACTCATAACTGTATGTGCGAACCTTCCTTTACATTTCTTCTTTGGGGATTATGTCTCTCTAATTGACAAAGGGCAAAGGATACCCAGATCTAGCTACTCGAAATCTCTTGTGGGCAGTGGTGAACCAATATCCATACATGAAAGTGTACGGGTTGGTTGACTCCGACCCTTATGGAATTCAGATCTTATCGACTTACAAGTACGGTAGCTCTCGAGGTACTCAGGCTGAGTCATACATGTGTAAAAACGTCAAGTTTCTGGGAGTATCTATTGTAGATTACTCCGCAGGTTGGTTACCTTTGAATAGACGCGACTTTAAGCTCGCTATGCATGCTTTAAACAGAATAACTGGTGTTGCTAGTTATGAAAGCAAGGAAGATGACGACCTTGAAAATTGGAAACGAGAGCTACAGCTGCAAATGTTTACTGGGAAAAAGGCTGAGATTGACGTAGTGGGAAATTCGAATGACTTGCAGCTAATACAATACATCAAGAAAAAATTGGCAGCAAAAGTGATGTCCTGATATTTTCTTGTTTTTTTATTTACTTCTTAGGTCTTTTTCTAATTAATGAAGTGTTGAGAGTGTTGACCAAAGGCTCTGTCCACTTTGAAGTCACTTGAAGTGGTGTAGTAGTTGCTGTTCTCTTGCCTGTGATCTCGACCGCCATAGATTCTTGTAGTTTTGAAACCAGCTCAGTTGACGCATCAATGGTTTTCTGTAATGTGGAATAGTCTTGTGCTAACAATGTTTCTTTTATTGCATCATAAGCTTTGGAACTGATAGTTTCACTTTCCGTAGGCTCACCAATGGATAAGTTTTCCCCGAGATCACCTTCAATTCCAATAACACCAACTGTTGTACCTAACCTAAACTCTTGTCTTGAAGAAAGCTCAAGCCAAAATTGCTTTTGACTGACCTTTTGTGACCTTCGCTCCGCGACCAAAAACTCCAAAAACCGCGACTTGGGATCATCTGGGAACCTTGGGATGTGTTTCACAGCAGAATCCTTAGAAGACAGATTTTTTAGAATAGTAGTATCGACACTACTGCCGTCAGTCCAAAATATATCACCTGGCTGCCAGGGAAGTTTTGACTCTGTAGGGAAATTCTTTTGGATTGATGTGTTTTCGGCACCGGGGATCTGTAGTCGCGCTCTCAACTTGACTGTTGTCGAGTTGTGATTAAATAGCACATTTAGTCCGTCTAGCACTCTAACCCACCATTTAACCAAGCTAGCATCGCTTAGTATGTGCTTCTTCGGATTTTTGTCAGATGCTGGAAATAAATACTGCGGATGAGCTTTCGCAAATAAACAAATTCGCACTGGTTTAGACGGACTAGAGTAAAGCTTGACTAAACCTCGAAGTAGACCTCTTGTAACGCCTGCAATTGATAAAGCAGCGGAATTTTCCCACCATCCAGTAGTATCCGCACGACTCACAAAAAAAGTCACATTATCGCGTGAATGATAAATATTCACCTCCAATGCAAATAATATCACTTTGTTGTAGCTCAATAGGAATAAATGGTTTGAAACCGTGTCTAGAGGAATTGACTCTTTTTTAGCTACTCTAGAAGAAACAAAAACAAGCCGACGGCATTTCTCTTCTCCAGTAGCTACATGATACAGTTTGAATGACCATGGAAGCCCCTCTGGAAGCTCCTTTTCCAGTTCTACGCGAAAAGTATCAAGCGTCATGTAAGGGGATCGATGTTCATTTATAGATAGCTCACGGGCCTAAAACTTATCGATCATGATGTATTCAACATCAAGTAGACAGACATTTCAACCTCAGAAAACACAATATTTGGGAACACAATTAAATACTTCAATTGACTATAGTCTATAGCCTATAATAAGTTCAGGCACCTTGATACTCATCCGGGAAGAAAATCAATCTATCTGTAGGCTCCTTAGATAAAACCACCATACGGATAACTCCACCAGAACTTCCATCCCATTTTATAGCTTGTGACAATGCAGTTTTCATGAACTTGATAGTCTCCTCCTTTGTCATGTCAGATTTGAAGTTCTTGTTGCAAAATCCGTAAATGTATGATGATCCACTACCGGCAATTGCATATTCCTGCTTGTGCAGACTGCCACCCAGCGGAACGCTGTAAACCTCGCCTCCATTCTTTTCATCAAACCCAGCCAAAATGATTCCAGCTGTCAGATTATCCTTATTCGAGTACGTGATTTCTTGGAATATTGAAGCAGCAATCTTGGGCGTGGGGGGGCTATCGTTCTCGGCAGTGTATGCTTGTAAGTAATACTGAACAATATCAGCAACTGCTTGAGTATCAGCAGCTGAACCGGATCTACAGCACCAAATCTTGTCATGAACTTTGGTGAGTTTGTCGCTAACTCTATTTGCAATGAATGCTCCGGTGGTTGTTCGACTAGTTCCTCTGTTAGACCTCCTATTCCGAAACAAAATAAAAGAAGACTCAAACATACCTGTCAGCACCTAATATGACACCATCCTTATACCTTACAGCCATACTGTGTTTTCAAGTTAGTCTTCAATTCAATCCTGAAACCAATTGCTCACCAATTGCTATAAACTATCTGTCTAGTGTAGACAAATCACTAATGCTCCACAGTGGCAAAACCCACAACTTACATAGAAGTACCCAGGCTACAAAAAAAAACACGTTAGTCACCATACATTCATGAGGTTGTAAATGATATGACATACCTGACTTCGCCCTTCTTTAGATGATTGATATCCACGCTGATACCGTTCATTGTTCCTGAATCTGCGACTAACCTTGATACTCGAATATATACAGCGCAGGAATCGGCAATACTATAAATCCCACACGTACAGCTTTCAAGTTTCTAAGGCTCGATCATAGTGCTGAGATGTGCGGCCGCGCTAAATCTCTTCTCGATCTGAAAATTTGTGGAAAATAGCCAACAAGAAGTGAAAAAAAAAAATAAAAAAAAAGTCTAATACAACACTCTTTCTTCAATAATTAATAATGTCAGCTCCGAGTTTGCCAAAGCTGTCTGACCAGAGCTCGTCATGGGGTCCTCCTTCTGAACTCACAGAGGACTTGGGATTCAACTCAACTCTGTACGTTCCCTTTTCCAAGAACGACAAGCTTGGGAAAGTTGCTGATTGGAGCGCTGATGCCTACAAGGATGGAAAAGACCAGAGAAAACCTCCATATGGCCGAGGTTTCAAGGATCCTTATCACGCTTATGGTGCTAGTGTAGCATCATTTTTCACTATGGAAGAACAGGACAACGTCTCTTCATTCTCAGTTGTTGACAGCAGTACCAAGACTGCTCCCCGACCCAGAACCCAAAACGCGGTCTTGCGTGCCGGCAGAGGTAACTTCAACTCTCGAGGTGGCTTTAATGCTGGCGGTAGCCGTGGTGGGTTTAGCTTCGGTAGAGGTGGTGCTGCTGGCGGTGGTAACGAGAGATACTCAAGAGGTGGCGGAGCCACTACCGTGGGTTCAGCTGTAGGAAATAGAAATTGGACCAACCGAAGGTTCGGTGGAGCATGGAAGGATTACGACAGACCTCAGCGTGTCAGGGATGCTAGTGTCAATATTTCCGATGACTGGGAGCTTATTCAGGATATTGGATTCACTGAACTTCACAAGCTTTCATTTGACCTGCGGGCCCAAGCTGAGGATATCGACAGTTATGGATATGTTCACTATTATAACCGTGCCCTGGATAAGCCTAATGTGAACTTACCCTTGAAACCCCTGGATCGTATTGTGTACAATGTTACTACCTCTGATGATCCAGTCATGAGGAAATACGCCTCCAGCAACTTGGGCAATGTCTATGCTACTGATCAGATCATTGCCTTGCTAATGACTTCCACAAAGACAGTCAACCCTTGGGATATCATTATCAACAAGAAAGATGGCCAGATTTTCTTGGACAAGAGAGAAGGCGGGCCTTTGGATTTGGTTTCCGTTGACGAGAACAGCGGTGACCCACCAGCTGACAACAATGACCAGTCTAATATCAACAGTTCTTCAGGTTTGGCATTCGAGGCTACTTACATCAATCAGAACTTCTGCGTTAACGCGCTGAACGAGTCACCTGACGCTGTGGTCAAGTTTGACCATCCCAACCCTTTCTACACCGAGGAAGATAAACGCGACGGAAACGACCCATTATTGGCCAAGGGCTACAAGTACAGGAAGTTCAACCTTGCAAACAGCCCCGATGACGAGGAGCCTTTCAGTCTGATTATCCGAACTGAAGTTGATGCAGTATTGAAAACCGGACCAGGAGCCGAAGATGTGTCCTTTGTTACTGTCAAGGCTCTCAACGAGTACGGCGGGAGCAATGGTGTGTTGGAATGGAAGAACAAGTTTGTCAACCAGAGAGGTGCTATTGTAGCTGCTGAGATGAAGAATAATTTGAGCAAGCTCTCCAGATGGACTATTCAGGGTTTGTTAGCGGGCACTACTGCTATGAAGATTGGTTTCGTTTCAAGAGTTAACCCCAAGGATAACACTCAGCACACAATTGTTGGTGTTTTGGGTACTGAGCCTCATCAATTCTCCTCGCAGCTCACTCTTAATCTGCGTAACGGATGGGGTATCGTCAAGTCTGTTATTAACATTGCAACTGCTCTGGATGATGGTAAATACGTCTTGCTCAAGGATCCTAACAACCCTAACTTGAAGCTTTATAAGGTCCCTTTGAACTCTTTTGAAAATGACGAGTAATCGCATATATATACATGCATATATTATTTTGTCAAAAACATAAAAATAAATAAACTATACGTTATCATTATTGTCATTAGTCTCGTGCTCGGCACTAGGCGTGCTTCTATTGTACAGTAAACTCATTCTTGGTGGTGTACGAGGCGGTCTTAGCTGAGTATTGCCGTTCCGCTTAGTTGAAAAGCGTTGTGGGGACATTGGGGTATCTCTGATTTTCCTCCATCTATCCACAGACGAAACCTGCATTACAGGCCTTATTTTGCTTGGAGTGGAGAACTGTGGGTTTTCAGGTGTATCAATCAAAGTCGGGTTTGCGCTTTCTTCCTTTTCTTCTTGACCCCTTTGTTCATTATTTTTCATCTTGACTCGCTCTTTCCAAATCTTAATACTTCTTCGAGCAACTGTGAATAATCTCCGAGTGTAATAATCTGTGGCAGTTAGATTAATACTATCCAGTTTAAACATTTTGAACTGCCATTTGCGAACACAACTACTCCTGAGGATTGTATCTTTATTAACAAGAAATTCAAGGTAAAGCTGCTGACGGTAATTGAAAACCGAAGCTTGAGCTTTGAACCTGGCTAAGCTCTGTCTCACCAGTCTTGAACGATCAATTAAAGCTGCCTTTTGGTAGTTTGATAAAATTTCCCGCGTCTGCTGGCTCCACCAACTAAGTGAGCTTGCAGAACGTTGAGTATCACAGTTAACAAGAAACAAGTCAGCTTTTATTTCGAGAGCCTTGACATTGGCAGTTTTGTCTGCCCAATACTGAAACACTTTGATGGCAAGATGATAATCATGTTCGCTGACATACTCCTTTTCCAGCTTTCGTAGCCTGTGCTTCTTTTTGTGTACACTCTTAACCCGCCAGGTATTAAGCGTGCGTCTACCCAAGCTCATGATATCCATCTTAGTGGAAGTACAATAATCTCTAGCGATATTCTTGATATGATCTCGCATTAGCCCCAATGCCCAGCCTCGCAAATGAGTCTTGTAGAATTTATCTGCTTTAGTTTCATTATACCTGAGTTCCTCAATACGATATTTCCATATAGTCAAAGCCCTTGTGGTGAGTACCTTGTCGTACCTCTGACCAGCAAATTTATATGCTCTAGAGCGTATACGCTGTTTAACAGCGCATTTGTGTCTCCAGATCTGGAACACATCCTTAGCTAATGCAAATTCGCTTTGACTCGTATATTTAATCTCGCGATAGTGCAGGATCCACTTTTTCAGCGTGCGCTGTGCCAAATTTTCGCAGTGTTTGGCATATGCGGTGCTAAAACTCAGTTCTAGTTTCCATCTCTCCATGGTGTTACCAACAAGCATGATTTCCCTGAATCTTGTAGCCTCCAAGTTCATCAAAGTGAGTTTTCGCCATTGGCTGAAAACCCTGGTCACAAGTTCCAGGTCTTTGCGATCAACCTCCCTTTCATACAAGGCATTCAATTTGCTAGCCTTGCGCCAGTATTGAAGTAATTTACGGCATGTCACTCTCTTGTCAAAGTCCTTCGCAGTTCTTAAATGCGATAACCGCTGAGAAGCCCCGAGCTTCCATTGTCTTATCGCTTTTCCCATAATATTCTCGCAATCCACAGCCTCAGCAAACTGCGCCATTGACACTACTTGCTCTGCATATAGTTTCCAGTGATTCAAACACTCAGCGGTAACATTCGTGTTATAGCTCCTATCAGCATCCGCACCATATCTGGCATATCTAATCTTGGTCAAACTGGAATGCAATAGCTTTTTCTCGTCATAGATTATAGCTTGCTGATACCGCCGCGATAACTCATGCCACAACAAATACCACTGGTAAAACTTGTTTTTCAAAAACAGACTATCAGCAATTTGACATGACTTCTGCTGATGTGAGTATGCGTCCAGTAATTTTGTCCAAGTTGCATCTTGTAGTCTGTCTCTATAAATCTTATCTGCATCGATTTCAAGCTTGAATGCGAGTTCAAGTTTGCTAGCCCATAGGTGCCATATTCTTGATACCAAAGAGATAGTTCTGAACCTTTTAGCAGTTATTTGCAGTTGAGAGTTACGTGTGGTCTGCTGAAGATGTCGTTGTCGCCATCTCTTAAAAACGAGGTATTTTGTCTCCATTTGAAACTCATATAACCGCTGGTTCAAAACGCGCGCTTGTTCTTCTCGTTTTCGTTTAGCTTCTTCCGACTCAATCAGCAACTCAAGCCGTCTAGTCCAGTTACTTTCACCACCACTTCTGAGGCTGTTGCCGCTATTCTCATCATCACCGTATAGCTTGAACAACTGTTTAATCACAATAAGATAGTCCGCGATGTGGTTGTACCGTATATTTTTCTCGGCAAAGGAATGGAAAATATCAAGGAAATCTGCGAAATCATCAATATCAAACACTGCAGTTGTTCTACTCCGAGTAGCATCAGCGGTATGTGCCACGAGTCTCAGTAGTTTCACCTCGATATGAGTCCAATCTATTGTTTCAGCAGCAGCCGGTGTCAACATTTTTAGCTCCTCACTTATAGTGTTGTTGTTTCGTAATTCATCTAGAATCCTGGTTATTTCATTGTCGTCGTCATTATCATTACTGTTGTAAGCTTCTTCCAATTCCAAAGCCTCGTCTTCGTCGTCGTCATCTTGTACTCCGCTCTCGTCGGTTGTTGAATACTCGTGCTGGTCGGGGTCATACAGTGCCAATCTTTCCAACCGCGCACTCACCAGGCCTTCTCTTTTTTTATCTTGTTTATCTAAACTTGTCATCGCATATGCCAAAGCATTAGAACTTTAGGTATGAATCAGTTCACTGGTGCTGATGTCTTGTTGACATACGAGTAATATTGATTAAATTAAAACGCGTCTTGAAATCTTGAAGCCCATCTCTTTATTTTTTTTGTTTTTTCCTAAGATTTCATCATGGATTTCAACGCTTACATAAATGTCAAATCCTCAAAAGGCTTAGCTGGCCTCGAACCAACAACAGATTGCGTTTTATAAGAAGCCTGGCCCTTTTTTCCACTTTCTTGAACTCTCTTCCAGATCTATCTCAGCTTCCCATACAAAACCACGCGCGCAATGAATAAGGCATTGCTGGCTGTGCTTTCTATAGCTGCAGTTTGTGTGCAAGCTCTGACACCTCACCATGATGTCGGTCTTGACAAGTTCACACCTGCTCAGACGTTTGAGAATGTTGAGATTGTAGAAACTTTGGACATTACCGGTTCCTTTGTGAAGGAGTCTACCAAGTTGAAAATTAGAAATATAGGGGATTCCGACCAGAGTGTTTATTATTATGCGTTTGATACCAGTAGTGAATTGCATGTCTCGCTGATGGAAGGTCAAGATATAACGCACAGTAAGGCAGTCATCATTGAGCCGTTCCCTCAATGGAATAAGGAACTAGGTGTGAGCTATTACCAATTCAGACTACCCGAGTCCGTGAAACCACAAGAGGAAATTGATTTATTATTAGCCAAGGCCGTCACAGGGACTTTAAAGCCTTTGCCTGAGTTTGCTGAGCAGCACGAAAGTCAATTCATGCTATTGAACACGTCAAGGTTGGCATTCAGCGCATACCCGACAAAACACTCAGTGGTCAGAGTCCGCACTGTAGGGTTAACTGTAGAGGAACTCAACAGTCAAGAGGAAAATAAAGGTACAGTCGAGGAAAAAATTATCACATACGGCCCATTCCAGGACGTCAAGCCCTTCTCTGTGGAGCCTCTTGAACTTAGATATGAAATCCCCATCCCTTTGGTAAAGGGCACAAAATTGACTAGAGATGTCTGGATATCTCATTGGGGGTCTTCAGTCTCTTTTGAAGAAACTTACTGGCTTCATAATATCGGAACTAAACCCTACAAGTTTTCTAGATTGGACTACTCGAGATCTCATACTCAGTATAATCTAAACCTGGCAGCTATCCGTGCTTTGCAGCTTTCAGTTACCCCAGGAGCTAGAGACTTGTACTACACTGACTTGGTTGGTAATGTGTCTACCAGCAATTTCCGCCCTAATGGCGATGTTTTGGAGATCCGACCCCGATACCCTGTTTTGGGTGGTTGGAACTACAATTTCACCGTGGGCTGGAGCGCAGACGCTGAAAAGTTTGTGAGAAACTTGCACGTCAAGGACAACAAGGGATCCGAGGAGAAGGATATCTATCTGGCGAAATTCCCATTACTCGATGGTCCCAATGGTATTTACTACGATGATGTTGAAATCCGTGTCATCATGCCTGAGGGAGCAACTGACGTGGAGATTCTGTCTCTAGTGGGTGAAGAGCTGGAAACTGAAATCACTCACAGCTTCTTGGACACAGTTGGCCGTACCACCCTGGTTGTGAAGTACCAAAACTTGATTGACGGTCACAAGAAGGGTGATTTGTTTGTAAGATACAAATACACTGGCAGCAGCGCTTTGGTTAAACCATTATCATTAGCTGCAAAGTTCTTTGCTTTGTTTACTTTTGCTATTGTGTTGAGCAAACTCGATATAAGTATCGGCCGCAAGGTAGTTAAGCCTAAGGTAGAATAAACCAAAAGCACAAAAAAGGAATGATCCCATGTATAAAAAATAGTACATATATAGATAAAGAGGTAGTGTCCTGTGGGCGACTCGTTGGAATTATGCTGAATCAAAGATCTTTCCAAGCAATCTTTTCAATGCACTCGAATTTACGCTTGCAATCCCGAACAATCCCCAGCATTTTCAGCTCAGCAATACCATTTAGGAACCAAGCCATTGTGCGTTGTTCCCATTCTGGGTCCTTTTCACTCATTGGTATTTCCTCGGCTCCATCTTCTTGCGTATTCATCCTTCGGGCTAGGTTTTCTCTGAATGCAACATAATAGTCGTAAATATTGATATACACGCTTGATTCACGGTACAAGCTGTATAGTAGCGAGATATGCGGCTCGTCCTGACGTCTGTATTCCAATTTGAGCTCCTTGGTTCCATCAGCATGTTTTTCTATTGGTTTCAGATACCGTAGTGGTTCGTTCAGTGCTGTTTCTATGATTGGTCGATATGTTGGTAAAAATGTCGCCTGCAGTAAATCTGCAGAGTTCATGGTAAGTATCTCAGACAAGAAACTCTGCGGATGGAATGGGTATGCTTTTTCAACCAGAAAGTATTCTCTGAGTAGAGTTTTCACAGACTTGCCTAGCTTTTGACGAGATTTATCATTAAGCGGGCCGAAATCAGTATCAAACCCGGTTATTCCCAAGATTTTCACTTGTGCCACAACTTCCTTTAGGGCCATTTCGTTGCATACCTGTATCCCGTTATCTATTGAGTTTATCAATCCTTGGATATGCGGTCTGGCCTTCGTGTCATTCAATAAATCACTGCATGCTAGAAAAACCCAGTCCACTTTGGACCCTACTGATGCAATTCTTTCAAACACCGTCACAAAATCCAGCATTTTCATCAAGGTAAGCTGTTTTTCCCTGAATTTTTCTACGGTGCGAGATATGTGCAGTATCAATTCAGTGTCATTAGTCAACAGATCCACGCTACCTTCCCCAACATCAATCATGAATTTGAAACTGGGGAGTAGCCTGATAGCTTCAAGGTGCGCTGCAGTTAATTTCTGGGGCTGATCACTGTACAGCAAGGTTGCAAACGGGTTGGCAAAGAAATAGGCCATATAGCTGTATTTCAAAGATGCAATGAACGTGTCAACGCTTTCCATGCTATTGCGCTGTCTGTTTACTAGAAACTGCAGCGCATTAGGACCCAAAGTCAAGCTGTAACGGTTTTTATCAGAGGAAAGCAAAGTTGAATCCATGATCTTTGTGTAACCATTGACTACCCGCACATCAAATATCCTACAATCCATGAGTTTCAGCGAGGAACGTGGTAGTCTATCCTGAAACATCTCCAACGAGGTCCCCACACTAAACACTAAAAAAAGCGGACACTGTGAAATGTAGCTTTGCACCATTCTTACTAGCCCGGAAATCAATTGAGGTTCAAATGAATCAGTATCTTCCAGGGCAATCACAATTTTCAAATCTGCTAAGCTTGCCTGTTTCAGATCAGCCTGTAGCTTTGCCCATTCAACAAGGATATCCAAGTCATAACTCAACCTACCATCATACTGCAAATCTTCATCTTCATCAAAATTTTGCTGCTCAGAGTCAGCTTTGCTCCCGCTGCATAAGATACTAACAATCTGTTTGAGCATGATTTTCAGGTTCGGACATTCCTTAGATCGTAGCGAAACACTAAACACATGAGTGCCGCCTTGTACATGGTTGAAAGCATGGTCAAGCTGCTTGAAAAGCCTGATATGATTGGCAATGTTTGACCCGGGAAGAAAAACCGCGGTGGGTACTCGCGCATCAACATGCTGGTTCCAATTTCCGGTAAGAAACTTGGTGAATCTATCCATAGTATCCCGGCCTGAAAGCTGCAACAGTTGGTTTATCCGTGTTTCTTGCTCTTTCCATGCTAGGTTATATGTTCTCCACCGCTCAATTACATTTTCCTCGGGTTCCTCGCCATTCAGCAGTTTGACAAAGGGTATGCTTGTATCACTTATTGGCTTGGTTTCAGTGGTATGTAACTCTCCTTTTCGAGCATTGTTGCGATTCAAGAAGTAACAAGTCTACAAGTTAGAGTATGAAAAAGCAAGACAAGTAGCCTAACTTACTCTCTGGTTATCTCTATCATTTATGTCTATGATATTTGTGTCAGTTGCCATATTGTGTTTCTTACTTGGTATGTATATGAAGCGTGTGCGCCAGATCAAACAACCTACATAGATCTGACCTCGATCTAGATACATCGTATATATACGCGTTTGGTATTGATAAAACTTCTACAGTGCAAACATTTTACAGAAAGCAAAAATTCAAACAATTGCTAGTTTTATACTCATATACCAATTCATTAAATGCCTAAAGCTTGGACTTCTCTCTAGCTACAGTACACATGATCAATCCATTTGGATCAGTCTGGGGAGCGTAAACTCTAGCATCGGAGCCAGCATTTTTGAGCCCCTTGTGCCAGTTCAAGTTGATCTCAAAGTAATGCTTGTTAGGCAGCTGATAAGAAACGCTCTCTATTTCAACAGCCTTCTTCAAGATATCGCTGGCCATGTTGTACATGGTTGCTTGAACTGAGGCACTGTTTTCCAGGGCAAATCGCTCCAGTGTGACTTCTCGTGCGGTATCGTAAGTCTTGTCAAAGACGCCATTGCGAGCCATTGTTTCAATCTGGCTGAAGGAAGCAATTTTCTTGGGGGTGTAAATCCACTCGGCCTCAACTGTGGTAGACAAGATTCTATCAGTGACTTCTGGCAAGGTGGTGTACTCGCACTTGTGGAATCCGTAAAACATTGAGCCAGTAGACTTGAACACAGTCAAGCCTTTCAATCCAGAGTTGATAAGGAACCCGCCCTTATCAGTAGAAGAAACCTCAGTGTATCTGACTTCATCTCCGTTTCTGACAAAGCTGTGGGGATGCAACTTGCCATTGACGGCATACCTCTCCCACTTGGTCTGCTTGATAGTAGCAGTAGCCTTGTGAATGTGACCGTAACGAGTAACGAAATGCTTGGCTAGGATGGCTCCAAAATACTCAATGGGCCACACACCGTCGTAGACAGGCTCAGTCTGTCTGGCAAGAATGTGAATCGTGTTTTTCACGGTATCAGTAGGGACTACGCAAGAATTGTCAGCCTGGGTGTATGAAACGTCAATTTCACCCTCGAGAAGAACCTTGACTACCATCTCAACCACAGACTGGTGGCTGGGGTCCTGGGGGTCCTTGAACACTCGAAGAACACGGACATTGTCCTTACCGTACCTGGCATTTGTGAGTTTCATGGTTGTTTATAGATACTGTTTATAAATATTGAGGAATTGACAAGAGAATAGGTGGTGAGCTAGTAGTGTAACACAGCAAGATAAAATATTCTGAAGATCAAACACAAAAAAAGGAGGAAAACCTTGCCTATTTATACATGGGAGTCTAGGGAAGTATTACAGGACCAGGTCTTGTATAGTTATGACCCCGATGCTTTCTGATTGCTTATCAGGGCACACAGAGAAAATATATATTTAGAGAGGGAGCTAACTAAGACTGATCAAGTTCGGTCAAACCCGATCCCGTTAAACCGCACCCAGAGAACCAGCATTGACCAATAGATCCTCCATCATCACAATCAGGGGAAAGTCCCTGGCTATTAAGCAGGATCTGCCAGCATCGATGTTGCGCCATGGAAAGAGCAACTGAATGTTAAGTTTGTGCTGCTCTATAGATAAGCGATTAGTGCTGTTAGCACGTATTTCGAGGATCAAGGTTGCTGAGTGCAAATCCACAGATCCATGGGGATAAGCGAGTGTCTGATGGGGCTAAATCGGCCTTACGCGTACTGCTTGGCATGACTTGCAAAGGCTTCAACTTAGCATTCAGGTCATTATCTTCTGCGATTATAGCTTTGAGTCCATTAGATTTGGACGAATATTATACAAAGTCTTGTCGTTTACAGCTTGTGTGATTGATTCTTTGATTTTGAGTTGATACTCTAAGTTAGTTTCAGGGTCGTCGTCGTCTCGAGAGAACCTGATTTTTTTCCCGCTTGAGTATGAAAGCTTATAACCGTTGAAGTTAGTGTATCTATTCTATCTCCATCTCGCACCGTAAATATCCAAGCTTTTTCAGGGAGTTTCTGGCATATGCCAATCTTTACTAGGACTAACGAGCTTAGCATGACGTAAATCATTAATGCGAGTTCCCATCTCTGGAATTAACCACATCAGCGATCAAGAGGATCAGTAGTTGAATGGAATGTTTCTGACAATTCGGACAGACTCGAGACGGGCTCAAGATTTTTTTTTTTTACTAGAACTCAGCTACACGCGCTTTCTCTATTCGTAGATCCAGGCAAAGTTGGAGGGCTTGTACTCAACGAGCTCCTCCTTCTTGAACCAGAGACCGATCTCTCTGTTGGCAGACTCGACACTGTCGGAACCGTGAGCAACGTTTCTACCAACATCGATGGCAAAGTCACCTCTGATGGTACCGGGGGCGGACTGCAAGGGGTTGGTGGCACCGAGAATGGCTCTACCTTGCTTGACCACATCCTTACCTTCCCAGACGGTAGCCAAGACAGGACCGGAGCGCATGTACTTGAGAAGACCGGGGAAGAAGGGCTTGGACTGGAGGTCAGAGTAGTGTTCTCTGAGCAACTCCTCGGAGGGCTGGGCAAGCTTGATGGCGACCAACTTGAAACCTCTGTTCTCGAAACGAGAAAGAATAGGAGCAATAAGTCCTCTCTGAACTCCGTCAGGCTGGAAACTGGTTAGAAAAGGCGTCGAATCAATTGAGAAGGTATCAAACTAAACCCAATTAAACTATATACTACTCACCTTGATGGCAATAAAGGTTCTTTCGTCAGACATTTTTTTTTTAGGTTGTTCGAATTGAGATCAACTGGGGAAGAATGGGAGGGGGAAGGAGAGAATCGAAGAAGGAATGAAAAATTTTGAGTCTATACATGTACTATGGAATGGTTTGGCAGTGATCGCTCGACACACACAAAAATACATAATCTCATTGGATGCTGTGGATTCATGATGACAGGGAGTGAACATGAGAAACAGAAATGGAAGAAGAAAAGGAAGAGTAAAACACGGAGGGTGCCTGTATATATACTTATATTTAGATCCACATGCCAGGTGGACACGAAAAATAGTGGACTAACTTTAAAACCACGGTGATATACTACAAAAAGATGACGTACGCATGCAGGAACCGGCTGATATTTCTAGGACCGGAACAACCGGTTCCGAGACAAGAAAGTGACATCTCCTGGATGCCAGAAGAAACGCTCAGAGGTTTAGAGGAAGCAGGCCAGCCAGAGTTTTTCCGGCGAGACCGCGATGCCCAGAGTATTTCACATTTACACAGCTGTATATAGGTATGTTTATAGGCATACTTACGTACATAGATATATACACATATCTATATTCATACGATTGTATATAACAACAGAATAAGGTTCACTCTCCTGGGTTAAGGCCAGCGCTGGTGGAGCTCAGAGTGTAATTGGGCGTTGGATGTCAAAAAGTCACGCCAAACGTGAGCTGATAAAGAAGAAGAAGAAGAGGGTTCTCGATCAATTATCTAATTTTTTTTATTTTTCGCCCTTTGTGCCCTCATCCCATTACACAACGTTCGAAGGAAGCCTGGGAAGATTTTTTTTTTTCCTTCTCTTGATAGTCCTCTTCCCAACACTTATATAAAAGAGATTTGTGTTCCTCCTCCTCTTTCCTGATTCCCTCTTCTTTTTTTTTTTTTTTCTTTCTTCTTCTTCTTCTTCTTCTTTTTCTTTCCCTCTTCTTTAAAGAAACTTCTTTCTCTTCTTTAATCATCCTGCTACTACAATGATCTACAGCTCAAACGTTCCCAGCTCAAACCTTCAGTGGTTGTCCACCTTGGACACTGAGCACCAGCCCGCTAAGAACACCCGTCGTTCTTCCATCATTGGAACCATTGGTATGTTTTGCGCTGTTTCAATTGCGTCTCGAGTAGTTCTAACCCGTGTCTAGGTCCTAACACCAACAAGGTCGACGTTCTTGTCAATTTGAGAAAGGGTAAGTGATTTTTGCGTTTTTTGGTTCTTTCGATATTTTTTGTCGTCAGGCCATGGTTTTTCCATCAATTGCCGGAGTTTTTAGTTTTTGTTTTGTCGCATTTTGGTCATGTCTGCCTCTGTTTTGCAGAGTTTGTGCAAGGTTCTCGCTGTTTTCTATCTTAGGTCCGGGAATTGCTTTGGACAAGTTTTCTCCTTTCTTTTTTTTTTTCTTTCTTCCTGAGTTTTGTGCCCGAGCAAACTCTGTTTTTCTTTATTTTTCCTTTCAGAAATAAGCTTTTCAAGTACATTCTCAATTGGTCTCTGGGTATGGTCCCATTGTTTTGCAGTAAGGTCTACAACCTTAAAACGCAGCATTTGATCATGGCCCCTAGATGAGAAGAGTCACACAAAGTCTTCACTTATTATTCTATTATTCTTGAAACCCCTATTTCAGAGATTTCATCTTTATTGAACACTCATCTCCTTTTGGAAATTCTCATTCATGTCCAAAGCTCGGGCTGCGACGGCCACTGACAGCCGCTGTTTTCCGATCGGTAAACGATACACGAAAGCTACCACATGCGTACAAAACAAAACACAAAAAAAACCACTACCAAAAAAAAAATTACATAATCTAACTCACTCTTTAGCCGGTCTTAACATTGTTCGTATGAACTTCTCCCACGGTTCTTACGAGTACCACCAGTCTGTCATTGACAATGCCAGAGAGTCCACCAAGGTTTACCCCGGCCGTCCTCTTGCCATTGCTCTTGACACCAAGGGTCCTGAGATCAGAACTGGTACCACTTTTGACGGTGGTGACCACCCCATCACCGCCGGTCATGTTATGACCTTCACCACTGACGACGCTTACGCCAAGAAGTGTGACGACAAGGTTATGTACTTGGACTACAAGAACATCACCAAGGTCATTGACGTTGGTAGAATCATTTATGTTGATGATGGTGTTTTGTCCTTTGAGGTTTTGGAAGTTATTGACGACAAGAACTTGAAGGTCAAGGCCCTCAACA
Organism: Groenewaldozyma salmanticensis; assembly: GCA_003708315.3. NCBI lineage: Eukaryota > Fungi > Ascomycota > Dipodascomycetes > Dipodascales > Trichomonascaceae > Groenewaldozyma > Groenewaldozyma salmanticensis. The sequence continues at coordinate 177,284 of PPNW03000021.1, forward strand.
ACGGTATTGTGTCTTCCCACAAGGGTGTTAACTTGCCCGGTACCGATGTTGACTTGCCCGCTCTTTCCGAGAAGGACCAGGCTGACTTGAGATTTGGTGTCAAGAACGGTGTCGACATGATCTTTGCCTCTTTCATTAGAACCGCCGATGATGTTCGTCACATTAGAAGAGTTCTCGGTGAGGACGGAAAGAACATCCAGATCATCTGCAAGATTGAGAGTCAGCAGGGTGTCAACAACTTCGACGAGATTCTCAAGGAGACTGACGGAATCATGGTTGCCAGAGGTGACTTGGGTATCGAGATCCCCGCTCCTAAGGTTTTCATTGTTCAGAAGCAGTTGATTGCCAAGTGTAACATTGCCGGTAAGCCCGTCATTTGCGCTACCCAGATGTTGGAGTCCATGACTTACAACCCTCGTCCTACCCGTGCTGAGGTTTCCGATGTCGGTAATGCTATTTTGGACGGTGCCGACTGTGTCATGCTTTCCGGTGAGACCGCCAAGGGTAAGTACCCCATTGAGGCTGTCACCATGATGCACCAGACCTGTATCGTTGCAGAGAAGGCCATTGCCTATTTGCCTCTCTTCAATGAAATCCGTGCCTTGGCTCCTTCTCCTACCCCTACCACTGAGACTGTTGCCATTGCTGCCGTTGCTGCTTCATTTGAACAGAAGGCTAAGGCCATTGTCGTGTTGTCCACTTCCGGATCCACTGCTCGTCTCTGCTCCAAGTACAGACCTAACTGCCCCATTCTCATGGTTACCAGAAACGCTGGCTCCGCCAGATACTCACACCTTTACAGAGGTGTTTATCCTTTTATTTATGATAAGCCCCGTGCCTCTACCGCCCAGCAATGGCAGGAGGATGTCGAGGAGAGACTCCAGTGGGCTCTTTCTCAGGCCGTTGACCTTGGTATCTTGAACAAGGGTGAGACCGTTGTTGCCATCCAGGGATGGACTGGTGGTCTCGGTCACTCCAACACCTTACGTATCCTTGAGGCCAAATAAAGCACCTTTTCTGCGTGCAGTTGGTTTACAAAAAAGATACACATGGACTAGCAATATAAAATGACATATATACATATAAAAAAAAGAGAACTTTAGTCCCTCATTTTTGGCACCATTTTTTTTTCATGGCAGCAAATAACATTTTAACTTGTATATTATCACTAAGAATGAGCTAGGGATTAAAAAGAAAATTTGCGAGGGCTAAGAATATCCAGATAAGTTTAGTCAAGAACGAGGCAGCCCTAACATATTCATGGTGGAGTAGACTTGTGGTGAAACGATGATCAATAATTGCTCTTTATTTTTGGCTAAGAATTATCTCGTGCTTGCCTTCAACTAAGCCATTTTTACATCCATTCATTTATGCTACTTGATTCTCAGTATTTAGTATGAAACCCGGACTCAATGACAACGGAAGTGGCTGAATTCCCTGTAGAGATTCTAGTAAAGATTTTTCAAAATGTGGAAAGTGTCTCAGTTTTATTCAGCATTGCTCGAGTCTGCCGACGATGGAGAGACGTGATTTACAATCATGACACTATCGCAAAACATGTTGCGCAAAGAGAAGGCATCAAGTATTTGAGACCTCTGAGACAGGATTCTGTTAATGGACATCCATCTTGGCTCAAGGCTCTGAAAAGGTACAGAAAGGTTTGCTACAACTTGAAAAATATCAAATGGGAAGATCCAATTATATACAAACATGCTGGGACACCAACTCCCGAGGGATTTTCCATTGAAACTGTTCCAACGGGGTTTGTTAACTTGGCTGAAATGTGTGTTAGCGATGTGCCTTCAGTTAGAACTTACGCTAGAGAACCACCACGGCCAGGCATGATTTATTTCTTTGTTGATCCAGGTATTCCGCCTATAGGTGGCTGGAGTCATTCTGTTGGCATTTATTGGGACATGGAGACTGGACGAAAAGTTTCGGACTTCGGCATGAACCATCAAGTGAATACTATGATGGAAAAGGAAAGAATTCCTCATATTCTTGAGTATAAGTCTTGCTCGCATCCTGAAGGTGATTTTCTGGAATGCAACTTTGACCGCTACTTTGGCACCTTGGAGAATTCTTATTATTTCGACTATATGGACTTTGAAGACCACAGAAAGGCGTTTCGGATAGTATCTATTCTTGAACCAAAAAGTATTAACATTGCATATTACAAAAATTACTCGCAATTCTTTGACTACAAGGGGTTTTGTAGGCTACACCACTTACAAGATGTAGATATCGCAAATCTGGATGCAGTGCTAGTCACCAGCAATTTTGCTTTAATTGCCCAGGAGAATATAGACCTAATAGAAGTTGAGGGTTACGAAAATCATAAAAGGCCGGATGATGAGATAAAGCAGCGTTTAATCCAGTTACGCGAGGAGTTCGTAGATGTGGGGGTGGTTTCTCCTGAGCTCGTAGAGAAGCTCGCATACAGGCCAACTCATACTTTTCGCAATCCTTTGCGTACTCGCAGTGACAAGAATTCTGGCGGTGATATACTTGAGGTGGGATTTTTGAAAGGAGCTTCATTTGTCACTTCTGACACTCATTTATTTACAATTCAGGATAATACCCTTTATGCAATTTCTTATGCAGATTTATTCTCACATCCAACTGCAACAGATTTGACATTCTGGACAAGCGTAATCAGGCTTGACAAGTATCGTCCTGGGTCAGAGTTTCTGAAAGATTATTTCTTTGCATCAGTTCGGTATAACTGCAACAAGTTTATAACCGTATGCTGGTATGATGCTCTTTGCAAGATCGATTTGGAAGGAGGGACAGCAAAGTATTATCAGGTTTTCAATAACTTGATGGACAAAGTGTCCAAGAAAAAGCCGCTGGTGTATTGGTTTATAGATGAGAACGGTCAAGTCGTGTATGTCAACGAAAATCACTTGGAAAACTGGATAGGGGAAGTGGTCAGAGAAAAAAACTAGTAATTAAATAATAGGATTCTGGCATTTAACTGCAGCTCTCAATTGCGTCTTGATTCAATGTGGCAATAAAAATGTGCGGGTATTCCAGTGCGATGCATTCTAATCTTCAGACGTGTGATACTTGTGCCAACTCGAATCAATGGCTGAAATTAACCCTGTCTTGCAGTACTGTCTCCTACCGGTAACAAAAAAAAAAAACTCAAGCTATCACAGAACAACCAAAAAAAAATTTGGAACTACAGTACTTTCTGTTCACGCATGGTCTCCCACTGCACTACTTGGTAAAGCTCTCAGGCGCTTAAATATGGTTGATCGGACGGGAAACCTTGCTTTCACCTGGATGTGACCGTAGTTGCAGTGTAAAGGGTTGGTGAAGTTGATAGCTCGAAGGTTTGAAACTGACCTGGTGAAAAAACTACAAAAATATTACGTCAGGTTTTTTTTGACTTACTGGAGAAATCTAGACAATAAATCCTCAGGACAATAAACTTGAAATATTTATCACTTATCAACTTAACGCGGGTGCAGAGCATGCTGTGGTCCTATTTCCCTTCAACTTGGAGGGTGTGCAAACGGCTAGAATACAGTAGGTCAGCTCCAAGTTGACTGACATTCAGATATCAATACTAGCTGGATAGCCGCGTCAACAATTGGAACAATGCCCTGCTTGTGTAAGAGTCCTCAGGACAGTAAACTTGATTTATTATTACTACAACTGCATCTGAATCAGAGCCCTTGTGCCCTCAGGATATGGGCTCGAATTATTGTTATTACTTGGTAAAGCGTGTTTAATCTGAGAAATTCCTGTATTGATAAAAAAAAGAGAAGTTTACGTGCAATTCAATAATAAATAATAAAAAAAAGTGAGTTATCCTGTCAAGGAGGGTCTCATGTCTGAACCCTTACTTTAAGTGCATGCTCTTGTAGTGGTGATGTTTTCCGGTAGCGCCATTTTGCTTTGACATCATCTATAAACTCAGAGCCCATGTCTTTGACATAGGCCCATAGATCCGAAACTGACCATTTCAGACCGGTATATTTGCGCAGTAGAATTATTTTCCAGGCAAACCATTTCAAGCCGGCCTTACGCGAGAAATCACTAAACATATCACTGATGTCTTCGCATATGCCTGAAAATGATTTTCTGGTCTTGGTAAACTCCTGCTTCTCTCGACTTGGTTCGGAGTTGTTGCTATTTTCTTCAACTTTAGCGCGAGGTTGCCATTCTTCAGCCGTTGGTATCGAGTACTCCTGCTTCTGCCGACTCTGCTGGGGGGTGGTATTAATATCTTCTAATTCAACGCGGTTTGGTAACTGTTCAACTGAAGCCACCTCTGGTTTGCAGTTTTCCTGCTTCTGCTGAGAGCCATTGTAATTTGCATCCACTTTTCCGCGGTTCTGCCACTCTTCGGCGCTCTTATGCCACTCTTCACCAGTGTTGTACCACTCTTCTGCACGCTTGCGACAATCGTCAGGTACGTGCACCTTTGGTATCGAGATGCCACCTACTGTGAGCTCGTACAGGTCTAGGACTATGCCAATATCGTGAGCTTGCATGTCAGCAGACTTCTGATCTGGCCTTGGGTTGTCACAGCTATGAGAGCTGGAATCGGCCAAATTAGAAGCTGAGGGGATCTGCGCACTACCAGGGAGAACCGAAATCTCGGGCTCTACTCCTGACCTTTTCTTGTTGTCACAGCTAGTAGAGCTGGAGTAGGTCAGGCCTGGGCTTTTGATAGCCGGCGCTCTTTCGGGATGAACCAAAACCTCTGGCTTCGTCTCTGACCGTTTGTTGACACAGCTAGAGGAGCTGGATTTGGTCAGATTACAGCTGTGAGAGGTTTCGAGTCTGTCGGAAATTCCTGACGACTCTCGTTCATTATCCCGCAAACGATCCTCACTGTTTGACATGTTGCAATCAGCAATAACCCCAGTCCCGCCCTCAGTTGGCTTTTGCATCGCAAGAGGCAAAACTGACGACTCTGGCTTTCGTCTCCGCTCCAAATCTTCAACTGAAGTGCTGCAGTTCATGTGGCTTCTGTCGTTAGCTGACATTTGCAAGCTTGTCTCCAAAGCTGAATTATCTGCACAGGAATGAGCCAATTCATTTCTGGTCGCTTCGTTCAAAGAGTTGGCTAGGGATGAGGGCCCAACCTTCGCTGACTTGTTGAAAAGACTGAGACCATCCCACTTCAATACTCTATCTTTACACATCTGCGTCGCACCCTCGCAGGAGCTCACAACAGCCTCGCACTTGGCCGACAAAGTTTCGGAGCGTGCTTTGTTATCTGATTGTGCCTTTAAGTCGGTAGCGGTACCCATTTTGGCCTCAATTTCACGCAAACTCCTTTCTTGATACTCAGTGAAGTCGCGCCAGTAAGCATCATTCCGATCTGGCGGCGGCCTGGGCTTGGGAGCGTTAACCTTAGAAACCTTAATCTTGCACCAAGACTTCAGTTGAGACGCACTGAAACAGCTCAAGTAGTGGCTCTGAGCTGGCTGCGGCAACCTAGTCTTGGTTCCAAATACCGTGCAAGCAGGAGGAGCACTAGACTCTGATTCAGTAGAAGTGGAAGCAGCACTTTTCACTTCAGCCTCAACCGGAGATTCTTGCTGCTTCGGCACAGGCAACATCTTCGCTGCAACCGACTTGGTTCCAGAAGCAGTAGCCTCAGAGTTTGCATCAGACACTGGCTCAGGTGAAAGCTCCTTGAGAGCCACTTCAGTCTTGACAGCCTGAGCCTCAGCATCTTCCTGCTTGAAAACCCCCGAAGTGCTTACTTCAGATTTGAGTCCTGAGACAATAGACCCAACCTTTGTGATCAATGGCTTGAAAGCGTTCTTCACATCAGCAGCAGCTGAGGAGAGAGTGTTGTCTGTTTCGGTCTCGCCACAGCTGAAAAACTCTTCTCTGAAAGCAGAATATCCGATCCCATTATTGGTAAGAGCAAGGATTTCTGCAATCTGTCTCGCTTCCTCCTCCTCTTTCGCTTTCTGCTGTTTCAACTCAACAAACAACATGGAGTAAAGAGCTTGTCTGAGGTCATCATTGAGCATTGTTTCCACCTTTTTCAAGCTAAGAGTGTTTTCAGCAGAGGCAATACACACTCTCTTGGCAACCATCACGCGATAGTGCAAGTCAGGACCAAGCGAAAGCTTCAAAAGTGGATAGACACCTGCGTCACTGGGATTCGCATACGCAACTGCAAGCATCCTGATGGCTTCCTTAAATGACCTGTTGCGAAGGACTTTATGGAGAGTGTTGGAGCCACCCTGAGAGAATCTGAAAATCAACCCCATAATAAAGGGTCTCATGTCTCGGTAGAAGCTAGGGTATTCTTGTTCAGGAAGCTTGCAATCAAAATCATCCTTGTTGGTATTAACAGGCATCTTAAGAGAATTAAGGTGATAGCCCTCAGAACGGATATCACCATAAGCACTGTTGGTAGGGCGAATGAGATAGTCGCGGGTTCCACGATACAAGGGTTCATCCAAAAGAGGAATAAACTGGACAATGCTGTTAACCAGTTCGTACTCGGTAGAATTAACATAGGGAGCAAAGGGCTTCTTTCGAAGTCTCTCAGAGAGATTGGTAGTAAATCTATTGAACCCCATTGCAAAAAGTAGTAGTATCCGAAATAAAAAGATTCCAGAAAGTGATAATCAAAGGGAATAGACTTGAATCAATTAGCAGCAACTGGTAGCAGTAATGATCAATTCAAAGCAACTGGTAGCAGTATAAAGTAGTAAAACCGGTAGTAAAAAAAAAGATGGTTTGAAGAGAAAAGAAGGAGAATAATCTGGGGGGTTTCTGGGTTTTTTTCTAGTGTGTGGGAGGTAGTAGAATAGCTGCATAATGTTCTGGAGTAGACTGTGCTAACACACACACACAAATGTGAGCTCATAATATTCTATACTGGTAGCATTGACTGTTTACGCCACACTGTTTAAAAATGTAAAAGGCTGAATGGGTATACATGCTATTAGCTAGCATTGGTTGGCAAAATTATTGGAGTCATTGTTGCTAACTAGAGTGTGTTCTCTCAGTAAATTCCGGTATCACATAATTGTAAAAGTTGCTAGACCTAGCCCAGCATATAGAGCTGGTATGAAGACTACCTCTTTCAGTGTTTTGTAACTTGTGGTACTTTTATGCCAGCTGGTTAAATAATTTGTCCAAAAGTCAACGTTAGTGGTACACACATCAGGCTCAAATAAACTGACAGTGCAAAAACATAATATGACAAAACCAGATTGACGAGCAAGATCTGACCCGGCATCATGCTCAGCTTATCTAGGGTCATTTGTTACTGAGGAGCTGCCGGCTATCTTTGTGTAATTAACTTTGTAGATGTACCACTTTGAAGTTTAAAACCTTCAGCGTCTAGCCCCTGATCGTAGAGAAAAACTTCGCTTGACAATCATCCAAGGCCTTACGATTTCAATCGCTCCCTAATCTGAGAAATACTCCCATACAAGCTCTAGCATAGAGTGAACAGACTTACACTGGACAGCAGGCAAGTATTCTTTGGGTCTTTGGGGAGGGGGAAATACATCCAACAGTAATATTATTCTGATTTTCTGTGAGTGCACGGCTCAAACGATGCCTCGTAGCCATTAGAACCCAGCAGTAATTGTCAGGTCCACAACTCAAAAAACAGCCGGTTTTGGTACACGCTGTATGGGTTAACAAGCTCATTATATGTCAATTTGTACTAAGGATACAAACTTAGCCAGCTCCACAAAAACTGCATAACTGCATTTTGTGGTTATTTCACAAGTAATGACTAGCTCATAGAATTTTGGGTTGCGCTGTTGAAACTTCTTAGCTAGTCACCCAGGTCCAGGCAGAATTTGGTAATGCTGAGACACCTCCACTAGTCACACATACTCAAAGGGTGACAACGTTGATGTGACTATCAATTTATTCATGGGTCGGAAGATGAGACCAGAGCGTAGTTATAATTTTACAGTCGGAACTTCAACTTGAAAATGGCCAGCACACTGGAATAGAGTTCAATGCGCGGAAAGGCTCAAAGCTCATGAAACCCTGCACAATAATATTGCTGTGAGGCCTTTTCCTATGCTTCATTCTATGCTTCAGCAAGGTCACAGGGCACACGCTATTGCCAGCTGATCCACTGATAAAGAATTGTAGAGTAAGGGAGCTACAATTGCTACTGGCACAAGAACAGGCCACAAATTTGGGAAAGTGTCTTTCACTTTGAAATTCGTAGAAACCTTCTTTGTACCAACAGCGTACTTTCAGTTCTGTCTATTTCGAATATACAGCAAATCATGGTCAAAGCTTTGGATGAAATAGGTTTGAGAGGAAACTACCTCACAATCGATGTCAGGTTAGAGGACTTTTCACGACTGAGCACTTTCCGTCGCCTTATTAAGTGATGAGCTGATCCAGGTGGTCTACAACTACTTTGGAGCTAAATTGAGATCTATCCTTTCTCAAAGTCCTGCGCTTTGTGGTTACCCAGTAGAGAGTGATCACAGCTTAAGACGCAGCTTGATTTCAAGTAGCCGATAATCGATTAGCTTTGAGCTGGTAGTAGCAGGACAGACACATGATCCTGAGTAGTCAGACTGTCTTTTAAAGTCTGTGACTTAACGGATCCGAGTGCTATGCCTGAAAATTTTCCCAGACATTCGCGAATACTGTTTGCTCTTTGTCAAGATTTCTGCAACAGCTTTGTCCCGAGCGGCAGCTATAGAATGACTTGTGCTGGTGTTGTTAGTAGTCACACCTTGTGATACAGCTCCTGCTGTTGTTCTTATTTAGGCAAATGAAAGCAGTCCAACGGTTTCCTCTCATTTCCTAGGTAGCTAGTCACTTTTGCTCCGGCTCATGGGTACAATTATGCTAGTATTAATAGCCCAGTCCACAATAGCACATGTAGGTCCCGAGTTTTGCGACAGTTACTTAATTGATCCAGTCAGAAAAAACTTACTGCCCGATAAATTGTGTCAAAACGAAGCCTCTTGTACTACCAGCTTTTGGCTCCATTGACCGCACAGTCTCTATTAAGCAGAGCAAAACTACGTGATTCTTCGGACATATGTCCAGCATATCAGGGACTATCTCACTGTGTGATTCGTTAATTTTCAGAAAGTATTGTACCTCTCCGGCTATTGAGTACGATAGACATCCATTGTGATGCCTTAAGTGGAAATACTGGTACTAGAACAAGCAACTAGTGGCAAAATTGGCAATCAAAGGGCAAGAAACAACCAATGAATAAGAGATTAAGCTTAATAGTGCTGAATGCCTTTAGCGCTGGTTGTTGTGGTGAGATGTGATGGGCAACACTTATGTTGTTGAGTTAGCGGGCGCAAACCAAAAGATACCCTTAGTAACAGCCAACGAAAAAGATTATCAATTAGAATAGTCATGCTTTTCGAACAAGAAGAGAATATTCTGAATAGTTAATCAATCTGTAGTATTGCTATAGTAATAATAATAAATCATTGCTAATACAAGTATTACTCTTTATCGACTATTGTTAACTATTACTAAAATGATATATCTGATCTTGATTAGATTAACGTTTCGTACATCAATGTTCCGATCTCCAGGTACCTTTTCAAATTTCGATTTAAGCTTTTTAGAGTTTGTCGATCGAATACAATCAGGCATTGGCTGATCCACCACATATCTCCGCAGCTTACTGCTCAGACCCTTTACGAACAATAAGTGATATATCCAAAGAATCTGCTAACTGTAATAACGAGACTTGGAATTAATGAGAGCTAGCTCAATAACGCACTAACCGTACCAAGAAATGCAAAATAGTAGCGATACTGTTGAAAAAGGAACAGGAGGACCTCTGTAGCTTCTCCCAAAATCGGCCCAAACGCAAAGCGAATGTGACTACATTTTGCTGTTTGCTATACTCACGGTAAAGGATAGACTGAGTCACTGTAGGATCAGTAGCCAATTGTAGTGCAAACCCCTCAAAGCCTTCTACTAAATGGAGAGCATTACTGAATTTGCCTCGGAACTGAATAGGTTTTTAACGGTTCCATTTCTTGTCGTAGGTGACGTTGCTGGTATCTACACACCTGGACTATTTTGCCTTTCCTATCCTGAATAAAGCATTATTTAGTAGCTCATCTTGCATTGCCACTATACTTTACAGAATCAGGCCCTCTTCTAGCTGCTATGAACTCTCTAAATTAGCACGCTTATCGGCTTGTATACCAAAACAATTTAATCGGGTGGCTGGCTAATCTGATAATTACGTAAATTGGCTTATCGCGGAGATAAAAGAAAATATTATTCTTAAAAGAACGACGAATTAAAGATTATGCACATCTCATCGGTTCGTATATAAACGAATCCCCACTTTTTTTTTTACGATTTTTCTTTTCCTTCTTTCTTTCTTTATCTACCTTCTACTTCTTTATTTATCAGATTTTTTTTCTACCGAATATCTCAGAATACGCTTCTACTCTCATCTTTACAATGCTTCAGTTCTATCGTGTAGCGATGGAGACAAGAGGACATATGACGAGCTGTTCTAAGTCGATGGAGTCACTTAACGAAAATGCCTCTACTGTTCAAAGCAACTTCACCCCAGTTCCTTCAGTTGCCCAATTTTGGCCAATTAAGAGACTTGGCTACGACAGGGAGGCCTTCGCGGATTACGCGGTTACTGGGGCTAAGAGTTCATACCGAGAGTTTGACTCAGTTTCCGTTTACGAACCAGTCCAGGACAACTCCCAGGACTGCCAGCTCCCCAGGTCTAAGTTTGACAGCTTTTTCAAAAAGTTCCTTCGCTTCATCTTGGCACAAGTTCTAGTGACTGCCGGCCAAGGCGGCTTGGCACTGTCACAAGTCCTGAAAGATGAAGCTTATATTCAAGGTGTCAAAAAGTTAGCAGCTGCATACATGCTCAGACACACCAACAAGCACCTTTCCCGTCAGCTTGCAGAAACACAAATGGGAACCTCATTGTGGCATTGTGCTCGTAAGGCTGAACGCATCGGAATCATTCCACCCTTCGCACGCAGCAAAACTGACTGGGAATCCCAGGAACTGCACTGCATGGAAATGATCAGAAATGCCACCCAGTGTATCTTGTTCCCTGAACAGGACTACGAAATCAAGAGTTTCACTAGTGAAAGCGACGTCAGCATGAGCGCCACTAGCCAGAGCGACGCTACCAGCAGCGACACCAGCAGCGACACCAGCAAAAGCGACACCAGCAAAAGCGACACTAGCATGAGCGCGACTAGCATGAGTGCCACTAATATGAGTGATATCAACAAGAGCAACACCAGAAAAAGCAACAACATCCAGAGTGACACCAGCGACGAAGACAGCGACATTCTCAAGACCGGCATCACCAGAAGCGGCAGCATCATGAGCGACACAAGCATAGACGACAACGACAAGGTCATGATAATCGACATCCAGGGTGACTACGTCACGGGCACTCCTAACGACTACGCTCCCACCTACATTGTTCTCGGCGACAAGAATCGGAGTAACGACATCCAGAGCGACACGACAGAGAGCGACACCAGTGAGAGCAACGATTTTCGGGAGAACTACGACTCCAGCTGCTATATTCAATGCGACACCAGCGACAACGACATTCTCAAGACCGGAATCACCATGGACGACACCAGCATCAGCAGTATCAACATCCAGAGCAACAACATCCACAGCAGCAACAGGAACAACAACATCAAAACCAGCAATAGTGTTAACAAAGCCAAAATCACTGGAAGACCACCAGAAAGCAGCCGGTCTGAGTTATCCAGACCTAGTTTTCCAAGCAAGCAAGTCCCAAAAAGCATTCTCAAACAGTCAAGTCATCTTGTCAACGGTGCCTCGGTCAACGCCAAGAACCAACAAGCAAGACAGTGGGAACCAGGACCAAAGCCAAAATGTGAGCCCAACCCTGCTACTGCTGCTCGAAATTGTGAAGTCACAACTCGAAGCACTTTCAGGAAAGTTCATTTTGCTTACGGTACCAACACAGCCAACGCGACTGTGAAGTCGCGAGCGAGGGAAAAAATGAAACTTTGCATACCGCTCTACCCGACTAAAGATTTGGATGAGATACGAATACCAGTGAGATCTCCTGGTATTAGTATAAAATCTCCTGCAACCTTACTGCCGCTGTCTGGACTTCGCTCTGGAGAATTACTGCTTGCTGCCTTTCAATATCTTCGGCGTCACCCTCCTCTAATAGATAAACTAGCTTCTATAAGACTCAAGATTAATAAATGATAATAATGTTAATGATAAATCCGAAACCACAAATTGCCACCTGTATAACCCCTTTACTAGAAATATATTCACTCTACTATTCAGAATCAATCAAGCGAAGAAGTTCAGGCCACCATGAAAATATATACTCTGCCAGCTTTGGGATACTCTATCCAAAATGGTAGCAGATAAGCTGCTCGTTCTCTAATGTGCAACTTTGGTTCAGAATGGCCAGCTCTACCTGCAAATAAGTGACATTTCGCGACACACCATTCTCTCTGACCTGAATTACTTATCAGTTCACATCATCTCAACATACTTGTAGACCATTGTTAGAAAGATCCCTGTTTATAAAGTTTAGGGAACTAGAATTGGCGATTGCCAAACCAATTGCCTGATCCAACTACCTGACATGAGTTATATTCAGAGCTTGAAGTTTTTCCGAAAAGAAAATGAACCCGAAATCAGATTCAAACTTCCTACACTGGTCCTTGAGTAGCCTTAGTTATTCAACAGTTGCCACTTCCAGCTCCTTGGTGGGTCATGAATTGAGTTGTTGGTGCACAAAGCTCGAAACCTTAGGGAGCTCCATAAAAAGGTAAATAGCAGCTTCTATGAGAGACTGGAGGTATGTGCTGCTCAGCGCCCTTCTCAGCAACTTTGCAGTACCTTCCCAACCTTGTTTGAGCCCTCCTTCACACCGGTAATCTTGCCAATCACCATCTACACCCACCTAGCGGACACTTTGATACTCAACATTGACCCTCACTCCACAAAGCAAGACAACATCAGCATTCCTTGAGCATGTCACCATTGCGACAAAATTCCATCAATGAGTGCTGTCTCCCACCCACAATTCACAAATCATCATTGTCAAGTTCAAGAATCAAAAAAAAAACTACAGTACTTTCTGTTCACGCATGGTCTCCCACTGCACTACTTGGTAAAGCTCTCAGGCGCTTAAATATGGTTGATCGGACGGGAAACCTTGCTTTCACCTGGATGTGACCGTAGTTGCAGAATAAAGGGTTGGTGAAGTTGATAACTCGGAGGTTTGAACTGACCTGGTTAAAAACTACAAAAATATTACGTCAGGTTTTGATGATGATGAAAATCTATTGAGCCTTAGGCCGTCAGGTTTTTTTGACCTACTGGAGAACTCAACACTAGAGCACAGCTCTGGTTTTAATATGAATAGCATGCCGAGAAATGACGATTAGAGGGTTCTCGCCCCAATGAGGTTTCCAGTTGAGTTTGCTTCTGAGTGCAATGAAGGTGATAATAAGTGTGGGTTCTTGTTCAAATCAAGGTGAGTAGAGCTATAACTGTATCCGTACTAGCATCTTGATAGAAAACGGCTCCAGGCCTGTCATTTTGCAATATCTTTCCAAATTGTAGAAGCTTAGGATATCTTATCATTTTGGCAATCAGATAAAGGTTGGCCCAAATATCTCAAGTTCAGCTTCCTTTGCAAGCCTTGTACTTATAAGATGCGTTCGTAAATCCTGGGCTTGTTTCTTCAAACTCCTCCAGAAAAAAAATCCAACCAATGAATAGAGAAACTTGCTACACACAAATACTTTGTCTAACTGTAAAGCAAATCACCTTCACCACGAAAATGTTCTTTACAACTTCCCACTTCTCTCAGGGTAAAAAAAGACATCACGTTTAAGTATCCAACAAATGAATTTCCAAATCAATTAGACTGATTCCTCACACTTCACCGGAACGTACTGAAATCCATTGTAGCATAATGCGCTTCTCTGAATTCATTCCATTGTGAAGATGTTAAGAGTCGGCTACATGAAACATACTTTCATCGTTAAGGTGGCTTTCCAACTTAATGAGATTCAGCGTCACCATCGTCCTCATCAGTTAGAATGATCTCCAAAGTATGCATCATTAGACCAGATTTGCAACATCTCACTTGGTAGCTCAGAACTCCTAATGTAGGGCGAATGCATATCGAGTAGTTTGAGCCCTTCTGTGTAGATCTGCTTCTTGATCAGCGTGTCTTTTTTGGGTTGGACCTCTAGGCTATTGTTATAAGCCACTATCATCTATATTAACGTCATCAGTATGGCATAATGCTCTACTGCTTTATCCACACCAGACCGTTGCAATCTCAGTAATGTAATCCATCAAACCCAAACATGGTCAGGATATCAGCTGCTAGCATACTCCTTCTTGGTGACCGTCCACCAAAGATAGCTGAGCAGTGGTATTGATTGCTCTGTATAAACTTGAATCAGCGACTGGAGGTAGCATCCGAATCTTCAAAAATCGCTGAATGGCGACCACTCTAACCCAACGGAACTCTGAATATTTTTAAACTGCTCCCCAGTACTTAGCTCTTTGATGTTGATGTGAAGCTTGTGTACCAGGGATTACTGATCGGTATAACGTTACCTTCAAGTTTACCCCTAAATCTTTCTTTCTTCTTCTTCCTCGCAATATATCTTGAGTGTGGGTTATAGGATTTCTCAGCTAACAATATGTGATTAAACTATAGTTGAGTCATAGTTACCTGAATTCACTACCACTGAGTCGTCGAACTAGTAATAGTATACATTGGAATCTCCGATTATACAGTTCTCCAACATTTGAGAGCTCCTAGTAGAACACTAGATACTCCCAATGTACCGCCAACAGCAAGGACTTTTTTTTACTTAAGCACTATCAAAATTGTTAATATTCTCGTACTGCCATAGTAGTGCACTAGAGCTATACGATATCAGGCATGCTCTATCTTTGGACCTACGGAAATACACTAGCTCTTATTTGCTAGAGAGGCTTTATAATTTACAAAAGCTTTCAACCCAAAAGAACCATATATTAATACCCGCTACTACCAAACTAAGAAAAACACTAAACAAAAACTCAAAAAGGACTCCAACCTAGCCCGCTTCATTCCTAATTGGAATATCCTCCAAAATGATACAACAAGACACCTTTCCTTTCACTCCATCAGCTGTTTGAGAAGCTTCAGCCCGCTCACCATTCAAAAACGACATCCTAGCTCAACTCGTCCATATCTAAATCATTAATCTTTTGCGCCATCGCCGGAGAAATCGCATCAACTACTCTGTTCCCTGTTGAAGAGCATTAGGTCTAGCAAGTCTTATGATCCAAGGAAGGAAACTCAATCTCAGTTCCAGCCTTCATACCAAACCCACCCAGAAAAACGTTTTCCTCTGGGGTCTCACAAGTTTGGCAGAAGTGGAAGCCAGACTATCCAATCTGCGCTGAAACAGAGATTCTTTCTGCTTGATAAAAGCATCAGACTCTGATTCAACATTGGATAGTAGCTCCTGAGAGTGAGTTCTGTGGTAACTTCCTTGGAAAAGACCTCAGTCATGCCTGACTGCACCTCTAGCTCTTCCTTTTGGGGACGCTCAGTGTTGATTAATCCATATTCTCCGGGCAATGGCACATCAAAGACAATGATTTTTCCGTGGATCTGTTTTCTAGGATCTGTTGTCGCTGTGCTATCCAGACCATTCCAGTGCTCTCAGCCTATTGGCGGTCTTCTTGATCTCACTACCGAGTGTGGGTAACATGTAGTGGGGAAGATTGCCATCGCTGAACTGGTACTCGCACTGGAGCTGGAGCTGAAGCTGAAGCTCGCGCTGCCAGTCCTCGGGATGCTGTTCCTCGGACTGACTCTCCCTTAGGCCCCATCAAAGAAAGACATGATTTCCGCTTCCAGAGCTCGTTGTTCAGTATTAACAAACTCGATAGCGCTTTCTTGATGTTCAATAGAGCCGTCACCACTCGAAACACCCTCCGAGTTTCCTCGTCCTGTAGGGGCTGGAGCTTGAGCTGCTGGCTCTGGTGGCAATACTCCAGTAAAACCAGGAGAAGAGCCGCTCGCAAGGCATTCATTGCAAGTGCAAGGTCCTTCCTCAAACTCCAGAGGAAACATCGGTCTCAGCTGTTTCACCGGTTGAGCCCAACTGTTCCGTTCACCTAGCAATGGCGTATACAAAAAGCTGCACTCCGATTCATCATCGCTGTCAGCTTCTCCGGTTAGATCAGCATCGTGTTCAGGGGACACTAGCTCCATCTTCACCCAGCAGCTGTCGTCATTGATAGTGAATCCCTCGTCGATTGATCTCAAAAAAGACTGTACCGCGTCAGGAACTCCAGCAGCATATCCGCTGTCACTTGGCATCTGGATGTCAATTTCTACCAAGAAATCAGCATCGTGTTCAATTACAGCAGAACGGTTTCTAGTCCGTCTAACAAAACCAAACGCCATAATCATAAGCAACACACTGCTGAGGCAGAACGCATCGCAAGGTATATGTGTCTGGGTGCTGTTGGAATAACCCGAGGACCTTTGGCTCTGTGTGTTTGCAGGAATCACCAGCTCACACGTTATGCTGCTCTCGTTGCAGCATCTCGTTGCAGTCCACACAAAAAGAGCAAACACCGTACCAAAAATCAACAGGTCCTTGAGACTACGCCAGTTTTCAGGACTCGATCTAGGAATGGGTCTCCTAGAGTCCTCCGAAAACTCTGGCGCAGTGCTGTCGAGCTTCTCAATGTCAGTGCTAATATCCAGGATATCCCCTTCAGTTTTGCTACAGCCATCTGCTGATGCAACAAAATCAGGGTTCTCCTCGGTACAGACAACATAAGTTCCAAGACATTCATGAGCACCCAGAAAGATATAATTGGAGGGTTTGCAACAGGTAACGTTCACCATCGTGGTAGAATATTCAAAAGGCCAGTAGGAATCAGTCGGTTCAGGGTCGGGGAAAGGAGTCGCATCCAAATTGAAAAAGCTGGTAAGAGCTTGAGACACCAGGGTTCCAGCAGAACTATAAGTGTCTCTAACAGGCAAAGACACAGCTGACATCCCGTCAGTTGAGTAGAAGTGTCCGAGCATCAAGGCCATGCCGGCGAAGAGAAAGCCGCCAAGTAGCATCGCGGTAATGAAAATATCCTAGAAAAGAGTATTAGAATAGTGCTATCACGACGAGAGTGTCACAGAGTACTACTTACAGAGACTGCTTAGAAGAACTGCAGATGGTATAGCTCAAAGCAAGTGGTAAATAGCAATGAGAGCAATAGTAAAAGCAGCAACTGTAAACCGGTAATAAAAAAAAGTAGTTTGAAAGAAAGAGAGGGAAAAGAAGCTAATGTGGGAAAATTATTGGGAAGACCCTTATTTTTACTGTGTAGCAGTAGTGCGATTAACCGGCTTAACTTTGGCATAATCTGGGGTAACTGATTTGATCACGTGCGCTTTTTTATTTTTGAAAGCATTTATAGAAAACAAATATAGGATTATGAAGGATTATAACATGGTATTTCAGATTGGCTGGTAGTATTTCTGACCCTGGCCAAAGAAACCAGGGTCGATAACAAAACAGATAAATAAAGGCTTGAAAGCAACAAGGTTCAGAGCTTATCTGTGTGGTACTAAAGGCTGGGTATAACAAAGTTCGATTAGCAGCATCCTTCTACGATGGAGGTTTTTCCGGTATGGGAGTATCGATCGACCGTGTTCAGCCGTACCTCATCGTTTGAGTCAGCAGTAGCTAGAGAAGCTAAATATCATTCACATGATGCTCAAGTGCTTGCAAGATGTGTTGAAGGTGCCATTGAGCGTTGCGCTTGTAAAAGATTTGATGTCAGGAGCAACCTGTTGATAAGAGCTCGGGAGCTAGCAGCATTGATCAAGTTGTTGGGATTCCAAAGTAGAGGAAATTCAAGTGTTGTCCAGCAAAGATCGCTTCAAGGATTAAGCGCTAGACGCTGAAGGTTTGAGCTAAATGTACACCAACATCGATTTCATTTATCTAACAAGCTAGCAAAATATACAACACGGTAGCGGACAGCTCGAATTGATATTGGAGAAAACCTTCTTGGATTAGGTCGATATATTGGATTTGGTTCAGAGCATTTTGGTGTGACGTTAGGACTTCTGGGCTTACAGTCTTATACTACAAACCTCTTCGAACTACCACTAGTAGCACCCTTTCAGGTCATTACTCTGCCATTCCTTATGGTGGAGAATATCACTTTGCTCAGCATGGAAAACTTATGTGAATTCAGTTAGTCGGGCGGGCAACCACCTTGGTCCGTGCTTTCGGGGCACGAGGACATCCTAGCATAATCTACCCCAGGCTGCCTAGCTCATTTACATTATGCACTAACCTCCCACACAATATAAAATGACATTCCCACTTTTTTTTTCTTTCTTCCTTCCTATTCACTTTTCCTCTCTACTACTGGTTTCTCTAATCATTCTTGAAACTAATTGCTTCTGAATATCACTTTTTCAGATACCGTTCAATTCTAGCGACTACTATTCTCTTATCGCAATGAATTATCTCAATCCCGCTTCTCCTGTTGATTATCAAGCTGTCCTTGTGGCCACTTCTGAAAGCCATTGGGCTGAAACTGATGCGCCTGAACACGACTGGTGCGAAATGGTCAACACCGTTGCACAGTTTTCTCCTCTTGTTGGTGGAAAGCTTGACTTTAGTATCATTGCTTCTGAGAACACTTACGCTGACATGACTCCTGATGTTACTGAAGAGAAGTTTACTTATCCTGTTGATACCGAGGCCTTTGACAAGAACTTTATGCTCCCTGTAGATGAGTTCCCTCAATTCTACCAATTGATGCTTCCCTATACATTGGCACTCCTTTACCAATTTTCTGAGAACGGCCGCAGAACGGTTAACCAGGTCCTTGATAGCCAGTCTTTCAAAAACATTATTAAGACTTTTGCATTCTCCTACATGACAATGATGGATGAGGAGATGTGGGGAATGATGGGAGAGTTGCTTGGTCGTAACTTGTTCCATGAAGTGCTGCATGCTGAGAAGATCGGTCTTGGTTCTGAGTGGAGTTTCTGTTGTGACCCCAAAATCTTGGAGTTGAAGCTTCAGAAGCACTTGAAGCGAGCTCTTTACTTTATTTTGTACGAGGAGAATGAGCGCAACAGCCTAGCTAGCTTCTTTGAGACTCTTCCTCATGCGCGTATCAATCACTTTTGCCGACCTGAATCTGATAGTGAGACCCCGATGTTGACTGATTCTTCTTATTCTTCGTCTGACAGCGAGTTTGAGGGAGTTCCTTCTCCTTCTTCCTTCCAACTAACGCGCGAGCAGGTCTGGCTCGAGAATGCTACGCCCAGATCCGAGGAAGTTGTTTACGAATCCTCAGGCGGCTCTGACAAGAGCCAAACCGCCGAGCGCCAGACACTGAAATCATGTCTGAAAGGTTCCCGCGACTATGTCCCCAAAACAGCATGCACGAAAAGCGTCAATTTCGTTCTCCCGCCCGAAGAAGACAGCAGTTACGAGGGAGATAGTGACGAGGAAGACAGCGACAAGGATGACGGCATTTTGATACCCCCAGTACCAGCACCAGCACCAGCACCAGACTTGGTCTCGACTCCAGCTACATCTAGCACCTGTGGTATTCCCAGGTCTAGCAAGTCTAGCAAAGCGAGCGCCGACGATATTCCTCATTACATGCGGACCACGTACTGTAATGAGAGCCAACGGTTTTCTTGGGTGCCTCCGCCACTACCGGAGCGGTATGTCAAAGTACCTGGAGCAGCACGAGCACGAGCACTGGCTGGACGAGCATGGGAACGAGCACGAGCAGCACGAGTACTCGCACGCGCTAACCGCAGGACCTGTGTTTTTTCCAGGTCTAGCAGTTTTAGCGACGACAACGTACCTCATTACATGCTCGCCACAATCAGTAGCAAAGCCAAATGGTCGGACAGAAAGCTCGCACAGGAAGCTGGTACTGGAAACTAAGCGCAGTCAGCACTCAAAGCAAAGCACTCAAAGCAAAGCACTCAAAGCAAAGCAATCAGCATAGCACTCAGCATAGCACTCCTCACAGCACTCAGCACAGCACTCAGCATAGCACTCAAAGCATGCAGCACAAAGGCAAATAGCCTACTTCTAATTCCAATTGGGAATTTATTTATTTCATGGCACGCAAATAGCTTGTCACACTCGTTTTAGTTTTACTTCGTAACGAATATTAATACATGATACTTTGAAACTGAACATTCTAATTTTTTATATAACACGACACTTTGTACCAGGAAGCCGCGTCAGAGACTGCTTGGCGGAAAAACCATTGTGTTGTCATTAATCCCATACGCATATCAAAGGCTTGAACCACGACTACACCACCGAGGCATGTTGAAGCAAGTGACCCAGCTTACCCCTTTGGATTGATGACGATAATTCATAGGAATGAATCTCAGTGAAAACCACCAAGGCTTCAGTCGAGACCAGTCGCTTCTTGAACTCAACTTCTTGTTGAATTTCCTGCTTGGATTTGGCCGGTTCCAAGGGTAAATAACCTGTTAGTCACTTTGCTTCGACGCTTTCCCTGTTTTGTCTTTGGTCGTCTGAAAACATTCGTTGACTCAGTACTCTTCTCTTATTTTTGCTTTGCTTTTGCTGCAGACTAGTACACTGTTTTTATAAGCCAACTTTGCCATATTGGTTAAAGTAGCTGGAAACCACGTGAAATTAACTCGCATATTTCTTCTGACCTTTTGGGGTTGTGCTGGCAAAAACCTACCTGTTTTCTACTGGGGATCTTAACTTGTTTGAGCCACAAACTGGATCTAAATTAACCTGAGCTAGAGCCAGCTCTATCTGGGTAGAGTTGATCCGAGCTTTAAATGCTGCAGTGTCTGCCAGCTATCTGGTAAATTCACGCAGGAAAAAGGCACAAAAAAGGGGTGGGTAGGGGGAATGAAGGCATTTGTGAGTTGACAAAGACAGTGTGCACAAAATAACACATGTAGTAACTTTCCAAGCAAAATCTCAAGCAGTGCCAATCAAGCTTTCCCAGATAAGTGCCATGAGTTATGCGCAGCAAGGTTACACTACATTTGTAAGTCGCTCATTAACCTAGTAGCATTTTTGTGTAACTCTGCCTTTAGAACAATTTGGTGAAACCCGGAATGAGTGCCCTGGGCACTAGTGCTCTGGTATATCACGCTGAAGGTTGCGAGTTGTCTTCTGAAGAGATTCATACTGTCTCCGTTTTCTTGAAAGAAGGTAACGCTTTGCCGGATGGACTTTCGGAACTTGGGATAAAAACAACCCCCTGGTTCGTGTCGGATTGAAACTGGTTACTGTCTTGTCTGATAAGGAATATTTCAAATTGGCTGCTGCTTGGCATCTCATATTTTTCACGAATGAAAGCCTTTTTGTTTCAGCTGCACTATCATGCAAATTGCACTAATTTTCAGGTATACATGCCTTAGGCATCCAATGGGAAGTATTCACTGCAAGATAATTCAGCTTGAAGAAGACTGCGGGAAATACTAAGGGCACTCAGGTATTTGAAATCTGGTGCTCACCCACTAGAAGCATTCATTTAAAAAACCAAAAAGCAGCTTTTCAAACACTACCGTGCCAGAGTTTGCTGCATCACGCTACTAGCTTTCAGCTGATAAAAGCTTGGTATCTTAAGAAAACCTATCGTGCTGAAAGCTTCTCGCTCCACTTGTGATCAGCGTTTGCAATAGCACTTGTTGAGCTCCAATTTGTAGCCGAGCTTGGAGCTTGGCCAAAGCAGCAGCACACATATTATTGACCCATTCATAATTCTATGTCTGCATAGGTTGTTATCAAATGAGCCAGCTCATTGTCTGGGCAAAATTTCAAGTGCTTGAGTATGATTGGTAGATGAAAAACATTGCTTTCCTCAGCATGACCGTAGTTGCAATACGAAATCAAAGGGTTGGTACTATAGTTGTTGAATTGAAGGTTCTGAAGTAATTACGTATATATATATACTGAGAATAAAAAATATTGCGCAAAGCACATTAATGTTAAGAGTGTTGAGATGCACATGTGAAACTGATTAAGATAGATCATTTAGATGACAGATATGAATGATCATCT
The DNA here is from genome assembly GCA_003708315.3 of Groenewaldozyma salmanticensis. NCBI lineage: Eukaryota > Fungi > Ascomycota > Dipodascomycetes > Dipodascales > Trichomonascaceae > Groenewaldozyma > Groenewaldozyma salmanticensis. The sequence continues at coordinate 199,375 of PPNW03000021.1, forward strand.
TGTTGGTGTCTTGGGGGGTTTGAGTACGTAAGATACAGCGCTAGATTACCTAATCCCACCTATATTCCTTAGAATCAGGAGATGTGGATAATTCCAACACCTCTCTTGGCTGCAACAGGCAGCAACCCTACCATCACATCATGAAGTCGTCCTATTCAGAGAGATATAAAAAGGAGAGAATAACCTTAATGAACTAACTAATACAGTATCTCTAATACAAATATTAAGTCTTATTAATTATTACCTACTATTACTTAATAATGTCAGATCATCAAGAGGGTGAAGGTTCAAGACACCAACAGGTTATGAGCCCTGATAGCGCTTCCACTGAGAGTGATGATGAGCTTCTGCTTTACCTTGATAATAAAATTGCCAAGGCAGTTGAGGAAAATTTCATGTGTGTTAAGCTGGAAGCAGAAGGAGAGAACTATACGAATTTTGAAGCAGTAATGTTCCATCAACTTGATGATATGGGACTATTGCGTTATGCAACCGAACCAACTATGCCTGAGTCTGATAAGAAGCGACAAGCTTTGAAGAAAATAAACAATATGGTATTAAAAAGCTTGGAATCTCAGCGTGATATATATGAGGAAACTTGGAGACGGTCAGCTCATGTAAAGAAACTGCATTCGGACTATAATGCACTGTATGTGACTGTCAGATATCTTCAAGACCGCTTCAGAGAGGTACCTATTAGGGATGAACTCCTTGATACAATGAGATGTCTCGCTAATGCTAAGCGCCAACCTTTGGATGCACTGATTAAGGATCTCAGAGAGCGAGTTTCTACTCTTAGCACCAATGATTGGGATTATAAGGCTGCAACGTGGTCTATTCTACGTTGTGTACAAGATCAAAAGAAAATATTTAACGTGCTAAAAGATAAGACGATCTTTCAGAAGGATTTCCATGAGTGGGGTAGCACAGGTTTTGAGAAGCTCATGGACGCTATTCAAGAGACAGGTCATGACGCCAGAGCTGTGGAAGAATCAGATTCAATCTCTACGTCAACTGGGAACTCGAATACCTTTGTTGATAGTGCGAATGAAGGGAGAAGTTTTCGAATTAGAAGAGTCTCAAACAGGTCATTTGCAAGAGACAGATCTCCAAACCGTCAAGGCGAGACACGATACTGCTCCTATTGCAAGACCACCACTCATAATACAGGCAAATGTTTCAAAAAAGATCGCTATTGTGATAATTGCAAGAGTAATACGCATTCTACTCAAAGATGCTATCGAAAAGGGAAAAAGAGTATTTACTGTAAAAGTTCTGCACACTCTGGAGATGATTGTGAAGTAGTGAGAAGAATTAACAAATTAAGGGATGAATAATCAATATAGAATGAAACCAGTCACTTTGCTATCATTGAAAACTATTCTACAATTTGAATCTCAGTCAGACTGTGAGGAAGATAAACTCATGGAGCATGCATTATGTACCACCACAATGTTTCAAGTAAAGTATCAGTGGGTACTTGATTCTGGCTGCACAACACATGTGACGAATAACTTGAAGTTACTCTCAATTGTTCGCAAATTCAAGAAAAGGCTATTTCTACAATGTCAGGCACTATGTCTCCTACACATATCGGAGATATGAAGATCAAGATCAAAGTTTCCTCTACTCAAAATTTACTTTTGAATTGTACGGGTGTATTATTTTGTGCTCGGGGGAAAAAATTACTTTTAATAGCGCGGAACAATAAATTTACTTTTAATAGCGCGGAACAATAGGTATGTTCTGTTCAAAGAAGATAAAACAATCCTGATGTTGGATGAGGGAAGAGAAGTAAGCTTTGCTCATAAATGCGATGAACTTTATTATCTCGATAAGGAGCGAACTTCCTGACAAGTGAAACTGTACATACAGCTGCAGTATCTGCACAAAAATACACCGACTTGCTCCTATTACATCAGAAATTGGGGCATTTCAACTTTGAGCATGTATTGCAGCTGGCTAAAAGACATCAATTGCATATTCCAAGACTACACGAACAGATAAAATATTGTGAAGCTTGCGACATCAATAAGGCAACACGAGTATTAACTAGCAAGCAGGCAGTTTTGCTAGCAAAGGCTCCATTGGAAAGATTACATAGTGATGTGTGGCCCTTTAAAACATTCAATTGACTCTAAACGATATTTTTTGACGAACATAGATGAGTATTCAAGATACGTATTCATTATCTCTATCCAGAAATCTGAAACATTGAGCGAATTTCGTCGAATGGTCTCTCTTCTCAACAACAAGTTCAAGAATAGGAATTTGCAAGTACCAGCTATTAAATCTGATAATGGTGGTGAATTACTAGCAACGATTTCAAAGAGCTTGAGCGACAGTTGGGAATTGAGCATGAACTGACATCTCCATATACTCCAGAACTGAATGGTGTTGCTGAAAGAATGAATAGAACAATAGTGGAGGGTTCCAGGTGTCTATAATATGATGCAAATCTTCCGGATATTTTTTGGACGTATGCTATATGTTTTGTTGTGCTGATTCGAAACAGAATTGGGAAAATAGGTAACAACAAAACACCTGCTGAGCTATTTTTTGGTGAGATATCTCGCTTAAAGCCTGAAATAATGTATATATTTGGGCCAACTGTATATATGCTTGATTTGAGATATCACGAAAAGCTGGCAAATAAGACGAGTATGTATTTCTTGGATATCGTGAATGGGATCAGAATGAATTAATGGTGTACAATCCAGGTCAAAACGAGGTAGTAGCTACACGACACTATAAAGTCAGAAATGGTGATTTTTCTTTAGCAAAGCGTTTGCAGGAGAATCCGCAGTGGAAAGAATATCAAACTAATTAAAAAAGACTTTGGTATCCGAAGATGAAACTCGATTTATTATTGGCAAGGAATTAGTTCCAAGGAATATTAGTCCTGTGCAAATTAGTGTAAGTCTACAACACCTGCAGATTGAGCCAGATAAAATTTCGGAGTTAAGAGCACAATTGCAATCTGATCTCTCGAAAGAGGGGGAAGAAAATACCTCCAAAATATCAAATGAAAGTATTAAACTGGAGGAAGAAACACTCCCAAATACAAATGACTTTAAAACTGATACAGATACTATTAGTGAATCTAAAAATAATGAAGAAAGTACCAAAGACTCTAATATGGGTCTAATGACAAATAAACAAATTACTAAGGACTCTAATACCAGCCTAATGACAGACAGACAAACTACTAATGACTCTAATCTGAGCCTAATGACAGACAAAGAAATTACTCAAGATCATGATCAAGATCTAATAAAAAATAATAATACTAGCTATGACCTAGACGAGAAACTCCCAGCAGCAAGAAGCTGGAAGATCACAAGGCACGCATATGCCGAGATGGCATTCTCAAAAGCTGTCGAATCCGAGTCATAAGTGAACTTGCCTTTTTTGCAAACCTGGTAACATAAAAGATACTACTACTCAAGCCTGCAGGTTGAAGTCCTTCTTATCCTCTTCCTCTATCCCGTGATCAGGCTCGCCGAACTTGCTTGTGGCGTCGAACAACCTGTCCAGCTTTGCTCTGAGTTTCACCATAAATATTTTGCCTGGTTATGACATCAAGTGCCGGCTTCATGCTTCACAGGGCTCAGAATATCCAGGCTTGTCTGCTAATTCAGAGTCTTACAATGTCTATCGCGATTAAGCTTATCACTGCGCATCAAAACTTAATCTGGGGATGACAGCTGATAAGCCCTGGCATTACGTAACTTAGCTTATCTCGGAGCTCAAAAAGAAATCAAAGGGAACCCCGGAAAAATTATGCACATCTCAACCATCGCTTACTCCCACTTCCGCACCTTTTTCTACTTTTTTACTACTCTTTTTTCCCCTTCACTCTTTCTCGTTACTGAATTTTTTTTATTGACTACACTCTACTTTTCTATATTTCAACTGCTTCTACCAACTGTTTCAAACTTTATAGACAGCTTCTTCTCTCAACTCCAAAAATGACTACTCTTTACGACGATTCTATGAAAGAAAACCAACTTAGACATTATGCTCAGTGGACCGAAAGAGCCAACCGGTCTCCTGGTGTGGTAAAAGAGTTCAACCCAGTCCGCTCGCTTGCTCAGTTTTGGCCTATTCAGAAAAGGGGCGCCAAGGGACAGCTATATGTGGACTACGCAGTTTCTGCAGCTGAGGGTTATTTTCGTAAATTTGATGGAGTGAAGACTGAGCCAAAAGTGTGTGACGAATCCTCTCAGTACAAGCTCCCCAGGGCTGAGTTTGACCGCTTCTTTAAAAATATGTTTCACTTCATCACCGCGGAAATTCTCATGTGCGCTAGCGGAGACGGCTTGGCCCTTACACAGATTTTGAAGCGTGATCTTTTTATTGACGGTATCAAAGCACTAGCAGCCGCCTACATGATTCAACCTTTCAATGATCAGCTTGCAAAACAGGTCATCGTGGATAAAATAGGACTTCATATGTGGTTCTGCGTGGTTTACTCCGAGGAAACTGGAATCATCTCACCCATCGGCCGCAGCAAAACTGGCTGGGAAACCCAGGAGAAACAGTGTGTAAAGATTATTACGCAAGCCGTTTGGTCTATCTTGTTTGGTACAGACAACAAAGAGTTCAAGATTGAAGCTACCAAACCTGAAGCGATCAAGACTGAAGCTATGAAGATTGACGCTATCAAGACTGACGCTATCAAGACCGACACTAACGAGGAAAAAAGTAGCAGGAGCACTTTAGGAAAAAGAAAAATTAGCCGGAGTGACAGCGGCAAGAGCGACAGTAATAATATCGACACTAGTAAGAGTTTCAGTAGCAACGGTGAGACTAGTAGGACCTTCGCTATCAAGAGCGGCAGAAGCACAAGCAGGAGCGATAGTAACAAAAGTTGCATAATCAGGAGCGACAGGAGCGACAATAGCAAGAGTGGCATAAGCAGGAGCAATATCAAGGAGAGTGACCAGTCTGAGCATTTATCCAGACCCAGCTCTCGAAGCCAGCCAAGTGCAAGGGGATCTCTCACGCCATCAAGCTGTTCTAGCACTGATGCCTCTATCAGTGACAGGAATTCACAAGCGGTAGGCTGTGCTTCTGGATCAAAGCCAGGATATAAGCCCTATACTCGTTGTGCTGTTCGACCCTGTGAAGTCACAGATCGAAGCACTCCCAGTCGGGTTCTTTCCTCCTGTAGTTCCAGTACAATCAGCAGCACTGAGAGCTTGCAAGACAGCGGAAATTCCGTCAATATTGTCAGGGAATTCAATGCGCAGACCCAGCAAGCTTCGAGAAGTGTTCACGGCTCTTCTATCTCTAGTGCTGCCTATGCTACAAATCGCTCACAAGTAGCTGGAAGTACTTTCAGACCAACGCGGAGACTTGAGCCCCATACTGACCCTGCTGTTCGACCCTGTGAAGTCACAGATCGAAACAGTCTCAGTCGAGTTCCTTCCTCCTGTGATCCCAGTACTATCAGCAGCACTGAGAGCTTGCAAGACAGTGGCAATGCCGCCAATCTTGTCAGTGCATCCAACGCTCAGGCCCAGCAAGCTTCAAGTAGTGTTCACAGCTTTTCTGCCTCCAGTGCCGTCTATGCTGCAAATCGCTCACAAGGAAGTACTTTCAGACCAGTGCAAAGGCCTGAACCCAGTACTGATGCTGCTGTTGGGCACCACAAGTCCACTGATCAGGCTGCTCTTAAGCGAGTTCCTTCTAGATCTGATTACGATACCGACAGCGTGAGAGCTGAAATAGAAAGACAGATCGAAGAGGCCAGTCACAAAGATCCCGTCATTGCTGCCAATAAAACAAAAGCAGTTGAAGTATACTATCAGCTTTTGCAGAAAAGGCCTGAACTCAGACCCAAATTTGATATTCTGAGATCCAAGTTCACATCTCAGACTACACCCGGGCGAGTTCCTTCTTCAGCTGACTCTGTTACAGAGAGTTTGAAAGACGAAGTAGAGCTGCAGGTTTCAGCGGCCAGCCGCAGAGATCCCTCTATTGCTGCAAATCGCTCAAAGGTAACCAAAGATTATATCAAGTTTTTCCAGCAAAGGCCTGATCTCAGACCCAAAACTCCTGCTCGGACATCCGTCTTCACAGCTAATACCAGGTTCAGGCAGGTTTCCAGATCTTCCTCCTCGTCCTCCTCCTCCTCCTCCTCTGATTCCGATACAATCAGCAGCTATGGAACCTTGCCAGCTTACAGAACAGTACCTTGGAAACTTCCGCGTGGCTTGAAAGGCGTTCTTAGAAAATCAAGCTCTTGTGAGGCTGGTGCCACTACTGCCACCCAACACTCACAGGCACCTGAGTCTTCCTCTAGGCCACAACAAAACACTAGGCCCAGCCCCGCTATTGCAGCTGCACACTCTGAGGTCACAACTCAACACAGGCTCGAGCGGGTTCACTTTTCTAGCGACACTGACCCCCAAGCAAGTCTCCAGCCTGTCCGACGTTCCAACGGAAGAAGCCAAAAATCGTTCGAGGAACTATTCAAGATTGCTACTGGGCAAGACCCGGCCACTTCTCAACCCGAGGGACTATTTACTGATCCACATCATGTTTTGTCGAGAGGTCATGACACGGGAAATCAACAACGAATCCACCACTAATATATGGATAACGCAAATAGAGTAAGACGTATGAGTAATTGATGAATGATCTTGATAACTTTTAAACTGAAAATCCAAATTTTTTCTTCTTTAAGTATTCTTGTATATCTATAGCATCATTTCCTTGATAGGACCATAGGTATTATCCACGAGCTCGCTATTAATTGTGAGCCACTTCTTCATTTCATGTAAATACGGTACTTAACATGCTACTTGTTTCCCACTATACAGTCTTTAATCTTATTCTTTGGAACTATTCAGATCAGCTTGTGAGTGAAGAGTATTTTTCATTACGTTAACCCCTCGGCCTTGGCTGAATTCCACCTTCAGCTTCAGCGATTTAGCCTCTGATCGAAATTGAGGCGCTACAAAACCTGTCCAGCTTTGCTTTGGATTCTGATTCAGTGGGTACCGCCATAAGCGTATTGGCAACTGGTCATGACATTTTTGGGGTATGAAAGCTGTAATCCTGGAGACTTTTGGCAGCATCAATAGCTCTGTTACTACTAGTAGCCTTGAAAGGTCGAATATCCAAGATGTACCCAGAGCGCATTGTCCTTAGCAGTTTGAATACAAGATAAGGCTCACTGAGCCTGTGTTCCATTTAGCTTGCATTCAACGAGAAAAAATCTAAAAATTTTCTTTAAACTTGCAACCCTATCAGTTTGATATAAGCCCAACTGACTCGCAGTATTTGGTAGATCCGTAGGGCAGCCGAGATGGAGGCAAACGGTAATGCATGGTCAACTTGAGAAACTTGGCAATGGCTCGGCAAGACGAGCGCTAAGTGACTCTTGACTCACATTGGTCCCATTTCTGGACCGCCACCACCATGTGGAATGCAGAATCTTGTGCAAATGCAAGTGACAAACGTCGGCACCAATTTCTCCTGGTGATGTCAGTCCAATCTGTGCATTCATGTTAGCAGCATCCGTGGACCCCTGGTCCCCATGGCTGCGCACCAAACCGATGGCAGCTTTCACGCCTGGCTCAGATATTCCAAATGAAGGCTAAGTGGTCATGATGCCTCCCAGTCTATCAGTATGCTTCTCTTTGTTGTTCGGCAAATCTTGCATCCAACTCACCGTCGTTTTTACACTTCACTGGTACCACCTTCAAACCAGCCATAGCAGCTAAAGTTGGGTTAGAACCATGTACGCTGACCGAGATTAGGAAAATATCACGGCTGCCTTACCCAATGGAGTACAAACATGCGCGGATGACTCTGAGCCTGGTATACTACTCGTCTTGAGCCCAGAGTTGGGCAGTAAGCGTCAAACCCTGCACTATCACTGAAATTGTTTTCCAAGTTGATATGCAGCTTTCTATAGCCCTTGACTTGGACAACGGAAGCGAAGGAGTGAGTTCACGCAAGCTGGGGCCATGTGATGGCCTTTTGCGTGGTAGCATCGAGTTTCATGCAACTCCCTAATGGGACCATTGAATCAGCAAGTGTTCCATGTTTCCAAAATTTTCAGTTCTAGAATGGTGCTGGTTGAACAAGTACACGACAAGAGCTTGCCTGATGTCGCTAGCTCAGCGGGAAAGACGAGGTGGTGATTCTAGTGCAACAAATCCAATCACATCCAGGATATCAGCAAACCCCTTCTCAGTGATAGCTTATCGAGGATAGAAAAGTAGTCTTATTGCTGACTCTGTGGAAACTGAAACCAGCGGCCAGTACTGCTTTCAAATTCTTGTCAGCATCGCCTGGTCAGAGTATCCCACCAGGAGTTATGAGAATCTCATAGTTTTCGCTTTGTTAGATTTGCTCGGCTATGAAGTCAGTATGTATACTCTGGCTACAAGTTCTTGAAGATCCTCTCGACCATGGTTCAGATTCCCGGCCAGTACCTACTTTCAAGCAGCTTTCTTTATCTTAATGTGCTGCTCACAGGCCAGCTTTTCTATTCGCAGAGTTTCCTATTCTATTTCTGTTTTTGTGAGCAAAACCTTGAGGCATTCTCTTTTTGACATCCGACCCTACAAAACTCGCTAAATGAGGACCAGTGTAACTCCGAGAAACTCTAAATTTTTGCATGCATGTAAGCTGCCCCACGCTAAGTCGAGTTTGAAAGAGGTCGGATCAGTGAGTAACGTTAGTGCTAATAGTTTACTGGTTACTGTGAAATACCACCGGCATGAGTTTTTTCTTGAGCATTGCCAAACTTGTTAATGTTCGTAATGTCATAATATTGTACTAGAGCTATACAATACAAGGCCTGATCTAGCTTTGGAAGTACGGGAAAAAAATTGCTTACTCCTGCTAGAGAGGCAAAAGCAAGAGGTTATATAGTTTACAAAAGTTTTAACCCCAAAAGAACCATATATTAATACCCGCTACAACAAAACTAAAAAAGAACTAAAAAAAGACTCCAACCTGGTCCTCACAATTCCAAACTACCCAACAGAATATAACAAGACACCTTTCTTGTCACTCCACCAGCTGTCCCAGCCTGCCCATCACTCAACCCCATCCAAACTCGTCCCAATCCAACTCGTTGCACCAAGGCCCCTCAAATAAATTACACCAACCTTTCATGTCACTCCACCAGCTAGTTCAAAAGCTCCAGCCTGCTCACCATTCCAAAACGACATCCTAGCTCAACTGGTCCATATCTAAATCATTAGTCTTTCGCGCCATCGCCGGAGAAATCACATCAACTACTCTGATCCCTGTTGAAGAGCACTAGGTCTAGCAAGTCTTACGATCCAAGGAAGGAAACTCAATCTCAGTTCCAGTCTTCATACCAAACCCACCCAGAAAAACGTTTTCCTCTGGGGTCT